>MNCI01027120.1:233389-293978 GCA_015680685.1 Gnetum montanum | reverse complement strand
AGTGGCGTACCTAGGCCTATGCTTGGTAGTCCCAGTGGCAGTCGTGCACGAAGTCCAAGATGTGTACGGTTGATCAAGGAATCGGTTGCTCGTCGCACTTAGGCTAGATTAGATTTTCTTACCCTTTTCCTCTTAGCTTAGATTTAGTTAAATATTATTTTCCATTGCCATCAGGAGTAGCATAGAATTAGGAACACATCATACACCTCATCTAGACTAAACCATAAGTGACATATGCAAAACTAGTCTAGATGGGAAGACAGCGAACTACGACCTAAGGCTAACTATCTAGATACCACAACTAGTCCATCTGCGGAGTTCGACCGGATCGCGCGTGCGACGCTCATTTCGTATGGTTGAGTGTAGGGGTACCTCGCCACTCATCACTACCCTTGTAGTTGTTTTCTGTTAAGGTTGTAATGGAAATTCCCCTAGCATTGTAGGTGGTGATACAGGTGGTAAAGGGTTACATGGTTGATTAATAGAACCAACTGCTTATGGATGCACATACTGATTGAAGTCCATTCTTAGAGGTGTTGGCCTATGATATTCTAGTGGGTAATATTGAGGACTTTGAACCACTACATTACCAAGAGAAATCAAGTGCTAGACATAGTATTCATATGGGTTTGGTTGCCTATATGGATATTGTTGTCACTGTGTTGGCATCACCCATGATTGTGGTTGTTGCCACTATTGATGATATTGCTCCTATGGCTATATATCAGCTCCACTAGGGTAGTAGGCTAGTTGGAAGGTCTGCCACCTTGAGGATAAGGTAACTATCAGGGCATTTTCTTCTTAATCAATTTTGCGTTTAATGCATATGCCCTTATTTCTTATAAATGTGCCATGATAGGGTAGAACCCCTTAGGGTAATCATACTAGCACATAGAGCATCCTTCCTCTTCATTTGAGCTTGTATCCAAATATTCTACCACTAAAGCTACCTTTCCTTTTCATCCAAAATCTCTTTTCTTCTTTTTCTTCTTGCCTTTATTGAAGGTCTGCTTAGTTCTTTCCTCCATAATTTTCAAAGCTGTTACAAACTTTTCATCTACTAAATTCCACATCTTTTCTACCTTATTCACTATATTTGAAATAGATTTCTAAATAGCTTGTGTCTTTTTTTGTACAACCTCATCCAAGGTTTCCACCTCTTGTGGATCACATATTTGTACATCTCTCTTCCTAATTGATGGATCTCTATTATACTCTTCAATTGATTCTCTCTTCCTTAGTTCACCATCTTCCTTTGCCACTTGTTCAATAAATCTCTGGATATAATGGACGATCATCTTAGATAATCTTCCTTGGGTGTAAACCCTAAGGGTTTCCTAGTTTTATTTCATAGCCCATTAACAATGTGCCTAAGTTGCTCCCTTTGGAAAGATCTGTGGCCTAGGCACCAATGTAAAAGTGAATAGTATATGTCCATTGTGGCATTACGAGATTCATGGATCCCTTGCTTCCATCCCTAAATTTGTTTCCTAAGGTTTGACACCCATGAATAGGTTTGATACTTGTCATTAAAAAGTTCAAGCATGGTACTCCATCTCCTAATTGATTCAAGTTCTAATGATCTATACCAGTTTTTAGCCTCTTTGACATGTGTCCTAGTGAACAACTTGAGTTTCTACCAATTACATTCTATGTTTTGTAGGTTGTAGTATCATGGAATGATTAAAGGTGATGTTGTAGATCTACATTATAACCAACCTCAAATTTGGGCATTTTGTTCATGTCTAGCAACTTGATATGGCTATCCCTCATGTGCTTGGTTGGGATATAAATAGCTTCCCATATATTGATCATTCTTGGAGTTTCCAATAGGGGTTCTTTACACTCATAGGATTTGTTTGCTTTGTTGCAGTGATGCTTCCTCTAATGCTCATATCTTCTTCTTGGCTCATGCTCTTCATCTTCCTCGTCTTAGTGCCTTGGGTGATAGTCATTTCATAGTATGAAATGAAGCAATGGAAGAATAATGCCAGCTAGTCCTCCTTCTATAACTCTAATATTCTTCTCTTTAGATCCAGTAGAAGCTCTTACCTTAATTCTTGCTTGTGCTTAGAGTCTTTGGCTTCTCTTTTCTATGTTTCTGCTAAGGTTGAATGCAATTGCACTTTGATAGGTTCCTTCAAAACAATAATAGGCATTTGAAAACTAACTTCATGATCCTAGTGGAGTTTTTTTGCTATGAATGCATCACCATCTAGTTCTTTTAGAACAACAGAAGAGTTAATATGCTTCCCTTTGTTATGCACATGTTTGATCTACATAGTAGCATCTCTCTTCACTTGTGCCTCTATGGGTTCGTAGGGCCTTGTCATGTGTTTGATTACATGGTACCCTTCTTGCGCATGACTTAGATTCATTCCCCTTAGAGCTGTGTGAAGAATTGTGATTAATGAATGCTATGGAGGCAAAAAAATGTTTCCCTGTAAGTCTCTCCATCTCATTTTCCCATCTTGGTGGAAGATGAAGGTAAAATCAAATAGCAAGGTTCATCATGAGTGTATAAGATTCTTACTTACATCAGCATACTCCAATCTTCATTGTCATTTATGCTATCATTACCCTTTTTCATCTCTTTGGTAGGTGATAGCGTGTCTTTGTTGAAGCCATGTTTTAGTTATGACACTTGGTTAAGGGTGTGTTTGTTAGAATTATTTAGAGATCAAAAAGACTAACTTTTGGTTCTTGCTACAATGAACTTTGTGAAATTAATTACTAAACACACATTGACACATCCCTAGCAATGATGCCAATGATGAGTGATCGAGCATCAAACACTCAACCATACAAGTCACAAATGTTCATGCGTGACTTGATTGTAATCCATGGATGGACAAGGTTGATATGCTAGTAATTGAGTTAAGCTCATGATCGTTGTCTTCCCACTTCAAGCTAGTGAAGTCTAAGTGTATGGTTTAACTTGCAACGATGCGTATGTTAAATGATGTTGTAGGGCCAGTTATGCTCCTAAGTGTAGACATAGTAAAAGTAGAGTAAATGCTAAATCTAACAAATAATGGAAACATAATTCTATTCTAGCCTATAGCGATGAGCATCTGTTCCTGATTTACTATACACACCTTTGGCTCATGTAACTATTATTGGGTTGCCAAGTGAGTTCACTACTAAGTGAACCAAGTAAAACCACTACTAGGACCACTAAACGATTACACTTAAGCACTTGAAATTAGTCGTACTCATTCGGCTTTAATAAGATGCAAGTAAAAGTAAAGTGTTGACCTAGTAAAATAGTAGAAATTATGCTAAGTAAAATAGTAAACTAAGGAAATGCTACAATCATGAAAAATATTCTCAATATTTATTACCATTACAACTTATGCCCAAGTACAACTTGCTCAAATAAAGACACTGTTCAACTATGACACATCACATTGTAGGTATTCACTCTTCTATCGCTAGGTAGGGTAATGAAAAGTTGTTGGATCATGTGCCCAAGTGTCATATTTATAGGGGTGCACACATCCCAAGACATCGTATCAATGATAACATATCATGTGTCGTGACATCGTATCAATGACATCATTGATACGATGTCATTATTATGATGTCGCATTGTGATGAAATTTGATTTTATAAACCGTACTTTTATAACTAATTGTCTTAGGATCATGTAATCTACAAAGTGAAAATTAACAAATGACTATGCTATGATGTAGTGAGGTAAGAGAATGGAGTATCAAAATATGTCTAGAGAGAGAGATCAGAAGAGGAGAACCTTGATCATAGCCACAGAGATCCTTGTGAAATGCATGATTAAGGTGATCTAGATACTAGTCTATTTAGAGTTTAGACCAAATCTATACCATTAACAATGGTATCACATTGATATGTTTCTTCTTTCATACCTCCATGAGACTATAATGACCACAGAGAATGATAATCATTCTAGGAGAAGAATAAAGTAGTTAGCGATGTTTAAGGAAGAAATTTGGGCTTTAGTTAGAGGGGTGCCTTCAGGAATGGGTAACATGTCTTTCAAGCCCCAAAACCAATGCTTATTTACCAAGAGATCTTCAAAGAGATGTGTTTTAATTCCTTTTTTTTTTCTTTAAGAACCACACTTTACAAAGACTTACTTTATTTTGTGGATTATAGGAGAAGTGATGATACATTTCATGAGGATTCATAGTACTCAAGAAGGGAGCCAAGAAGAGAATTCAAGAAATCCTCTTGATACCACACGCTTTTTCATTTTTACTTGGTTCATTCTTGATTTGTTTGATAACGAGATCACATGTTACTTTTAGTTTTAGTGTGAAGAAACCATCATGATACCATGATACAAATCTCACTATGATACAAATGGAATGGGTGGATGTCGTGAGTTCACTGCTTGGTACCATTGGAAAACTAATAAATCCTTAAGTAGGGAGCATAATCCAAAAAAAAAAATTGACCTATATAGATGGTTACAATCTTAACAACTAGATTTAGTAATCATTAAAATTTTCAACAATAATGGAATAGAATTAGATGTCACAAAAAAATAAACAAAAGAAAAATTTAAAGTGAAATAAAATGTAAAGGTAAGGTAAAGTAAAATAAAATATATAAAAATATCAAAAGATAAGAAAAATGGAAAACATACAAAAAATGATATAAAACAAAAAAGAATAAAAAATTTCATCCTCTTCAAGGTATTAGGATAAATGGTCTTCTCCCACATGACTAAGTTGGAAGGAGGAGATTTTTTATATGGAGTGAGCCTGACATTGTGTTAAGATGTTGTGGTTACAGTTGTTTACTTAGAAGTCTTTAAAGGATCTTAGTTGTTGGACGTTAACTAGCATGTGCTTTTGAAGACTTGCTGGGTGGTAAATCATCATAGCACCAAAAGGAAAATTTGAATATACAATGTACGATCCTTTCCATGATGTTTGAAACTTAGTTTGTTGAAGCACATGCATGGGATTCCAATAGAAATCCTTGTCTCCTGGCTGAAATGAAACTTTTCTTATTCAAGAATCATGGCATTGTTTATGGTATGTCTTATGTACTTCATTCAACATCAAAGCTACCCTTCAATTCTCATCAAGTACATTAAGAGTTATTAGTTTTTCTTTTTATGCCAAGTCAATGTTAAAGTCAAGGTCACATGTAATTGTGAGTGTATGGAGTTCAATTTGAATTAGAAGTTTCGGCAACTTTCCCTACAGTAGTTCATAGGAAGTGTAACCTATAGTAAGTTTCCATGTTAAGAAATGAACCCATAGACCATCGTTGAGTTTTGTGCTCTAATCCTTCCTATATCTACTAATGGTTCTTGTCAAAATCCTCATGATCTTCCTGTTAGTGACTTCAACTTATTCATTAGCTTATGGAAAATAAGGAGTTGTAAGTATATGTTCCACACCTAAACATTGCATCAACTTGTGAAATCTAGCACCTATGAAATGGGTTAAATTATCAAAAATTAATGTCCTAGGAATATCAAACCTGTTTATCACATGTTATTGAAAGAATTGAGCTACAATAAAAGAAGTATAATTAGTAACAACTAAGCTTCAACCCATTTGGTACAGTAGTCAACAACAACAATAATGTAAGACTTTCCATTAAACATGGGAGTGACAAATCCCATGAAATTGATTCCTCAAAGGTTAAAAGGCTTCAATGGTTGGGTCCACTATTAAGACCCTTCCATCTTAGTTGTCATCATTTCATCTCATTGACACCATTGGCATGAATGGGTGAAATGATGGACATCTCTAAAGAGTGTAGACCAAAAATATGCTACCATTAGGATTTTTATGGTTATTCTTCTTTCTACATAGTGGTCTCAATAAGGACTCTCATGTGCATTCTAAAAAACTCATAGTTGGTCTTCATCAGGAACACACCATCGTACCAGGCCATCTACCTAGATTTTATAGAGGTTACCCTATATGTCAAGGTAGTGTTTGATCTAGTGGAGAAATTGTTGTTTTCTCCTAAGGTCCCATTCTACAAGAGTCTCCTATGTGAGTAGAGAGAAGAGGAATTCATTATATCATTTTGTGTTCGTTGGTGCTTGAACCTTGGTTACCTTAGCAAACAAAAGTTCATCTAGGAATTGGTCAAAGAAACACTCTTCATCAACCTTATTATCCCATCTTAACTAAGATAAATGATTAGCAACTACATTCTTGGTTTCCTTTCTATCCATCATTATTAAATCAAACTCTTGTAAAATCACTAATCATTGTACAACACAGGGGTTCACTGTTCGCTTATTCATGAGAAAGCGAATTGCACTATGATCAACATGCACAAAAATAAGGTATCTAAGAACATAGTGCTTAAATTTCTCAAGAACATACACCATCATCATGAATTCATTTTCTATAGTGGTGTAACTAAGTTGTGTACTCACAATGCTTGTATTTATACAATGGATGTAGTATGGATGTTTTTGATTATCCATTTATGTAAGCATTGCTTCCAATGCAAAATTAGATACATCTATCATGATGTAGAAAGATTTTGACTAATCAAGTATCTATAGAATTGGTGTTTCTATGAATTTTTTCTTCAAGTTCTAGAATGCTTGTTCATACTTCTTAGTCCATTCAAATGATGCATCCCTTTTAGTAAGCTTAACAAGTGGCCTGGCAATTTTTGAGAAGATTTTAATAAAATGCCTATAGTAACCGGTATGTCCAAGGAATAACCTCACATCCTTGACTATTTGGGGTTATTTAATAATTCATTAGATGATTCCTACCTTATTAGGATTCACCTTAATCATTTTTTCTAAAATTTGATCTCCTAGGACAATGTCCTCCTAGACCATTAAATGGCTCTTCTTCTAGTTGAACTGCAAGTTTATTCCCATACTTCATTTTAGCACTTGCTCAAGATATCCAAGGCTTGTTCAAAATATGCACCATAGGTGGAGAAGTCAACCATGAAGACTTCTATACCATTGCTAATTTGTTGTTGAAAGATGCTAAGGACTAAGCATTGGAAGGTTATAGGAGCATTACATAGACCAAAGGGAATCCTTTTGTATGCAAAATTTTCCCCAAGGACTTGTGAACATTACTTTCACCTAGTCTTTTGAAGCAATTTGAATTTGATTGTAGCCAATATAGTTGTTTAGAAAACTACAGTAGTTGTGCCCTACAATAGTATCTAACACCTGGTCCACATATGACAATGAAAAATGATATTTGAAAGTGGCCATGTTTAGTAGCCTGAAGTCTATATAAACTCTCCATTGCTCCCTTTTCTTTGGTATAATAAGAAGCAAGCTTACCCACTCACTTTCTATCATTGGATAAATGAACCCAATTTTGAGAAGTTTACTTTTTTAATAACTTGTTTTAGCTTTGGATTCTACCTCCTTTGCAACTTCCTCTTGGACTTTATAGTAGAGTCTATGCAGATTTGATACTAGCATATGCATAGATCTATTCCTGTTATCTCATCATATGACTAGGCAAAGAATGTTGGCCATTTGTTGACTATTGTTAACAACTTTTTTTTCTACTCTTTAATGAGTTAGAAATTTATAATTACCAACTTCTCATTTTCTAAGAATACATAATCTAAATATGTCAATAAGGATTTTACCTTCAAGGTCTCCTATTTAGAAGTGTTAGGGACTTCCTGTTCCTAACCATTTAGGTTCATCAACATTTTTCTTCCATCTTGTGACTAGAATCATGGGAAAATGAAGGTGTTCCTTTAAACTTGAGTTTAGGTGTTTGTTGGTCTCTGGAAACACCAAGGTTCAAATACCTTCAAATAAACTCAATGGTAATAGAGTGAACTAAGCATAAATGTGTGTTTGCTATTATGAATGTTGAAATGATTGGGTTTGTGTATGAATTGTAACTAGCTATTAATTCAAGAATCTAGCTAACCTTTTCAAATATTGTGAGTCATTAAAGGCTCTTATTTTGTCAAGTCACTTAGACTATATAGTCCCTATAGTATGTTGCTTAAAATAAATAAAATCTCACCAAAATGCTTAAGTACAATTTTGCAAAAATCTACTCCTAGTTTTCCTGAGAGAGAAAATTCTACAAGAAAAATAGAAATATTGTGAGATTCTATGGATTGTAAAATAGAAGAAGAGAAAAAACATATTTGTGTGAAATCTCAAACATTTAAGTGAGATAAATTAAACATGAGGAAACACTTTGAAATAAAAGCTATTCCAATTCAACCTCAAGTGTTACAAATTTTTCAAACCCTCCAAGCTCAACAAGCAATTTCATCAAAGAAACTTCTAATAAATTACCAAAATGCTTTATAAAAGAAAAAATACAAGCTATTATATGGCTATTCAATAGTTTTCAAGAATTGCAATAATAGAGTTATTAGAAAAGGTATAACAATTTCAAGATTGAACATTAAGAAAAAACTTAAAATTGAAGTTATTTCAAGTCAGCTCAAAATATCAAAGATTTTCTAGACTCTCTAAACTCAAACATGCAATTTCATAAAGACATTACTATTAAATTACTCAAGATGCTTTTCAAAGGAAAATATAAGCTCTTACATGGCTAACTAATAGAAATATAGAATTGCAAGAAAATAGAGCTATAAGAGCAATCACAAAATCCCAAAATTAAATGCCAAGCATAGTATTCCATAAACTATTAGCTAAGCAACTAAGATAAAATGAAAAGAAAATAACTCACAGGATTTAAACAAAGCAACTAAATTGATGATGCAATTAGCAAGACATTCTTACAAGAAATCTTTAATATGTCTTCTTCTAAGTTCCTCCCTCCCTTTATTCTACCCTTGAAGCTCTTTTTATAACGGCTTCTTGGTAGTTACAAACATCATAAAAAATTAAAATTAGTTACACCCACCATGGGAATTTAGTTACAACTACCATAGAAATTAAATGCTATAGTTGTCATGTGTCCTATTCATATAGGATGCTGAATAGCTGTCCTACAAATCTTCCACATTTTGAGCTCCTTCAATGATAATTGCATTCCCTTAAGAAATCATGGTTCATTGAATTTAGTTTTAAAGCTATTTAATTTCTAATCACTGAGTAACTTCTTGTAACAACATGCTTTTTAATGATTTGATTAATGGATCAAGCCTTAGTTACTCTTTAATGAGGCTAGAATGTGGCCTCATGAGTGAGATCTACATGTTGATGTGGTAGGGTGTTGATGCGACAGTGATGACGTCATGCTATGTTGAGGTGGTAGAGCTAGTTCACAAAGCTAAATTTTATCTTCATAAAATGGCTATGCATGCTAACATGGCACAGTGCTCACATCATGATGATGTCATTGACACTATCATGGCATACTCTAATGTGTTAGAGCTTATGTGGTATAGCTAGTTTGTAGAGGAGAAATTTCACCCTTCAAACTAACTCAAAAAGCTAACATGGTAGGAAGCTAAATTGGCAAAGTCATTATGGCATTGATGACATGGCAAAGTGAGCTTGAAGGGCTGAATTTCTACTTCACGACCTAGTTCTATGAGCTAACATGGCATAAAAGTCATGCTGATGTGGGTAGAAGATGATATCAAAGAAGCCGTAAAAATCATCTAGATAAAAAAAATAAGCCCAATCTAGATGGTGATATGGCAACTTGCCATGTAGCAGAGTGGATATGTAGCAGCGAAAATCATTCTTATGAATAGGCTTGATAGCATGCTAATGTGAGGAGAAGATGACATGGAAAGATGATGTGTGGAAAAGCTAATGTGACATCGAAAGATTAAGATGAGCTTTTAAGCACTTGAATGAGTGAGTCTCATCTAGATGAGAATCTACGAATGTCCAAAAGTTATTTATCGAACCAATCCCACAAAGCTTACGAGATGCTTTTGCCTCTTATTACACATAATATTGTAGCTTAGACTTTTGATCATTTATCTAATGTTTTTATACCAAATCTTAATCAAAAGAGTTTATGAGGCTAATGTATTTGTGCTAAGCTATTCGTCAAGCCATTGCATTCATAACACTCCTAATAAGCTGGATACATTGATAATGGCTTATGAAGCTTTCTTTCCCTTTTTTTTTTTACACTTAAATATCTTTGCTAAGCCTTTTCTACCCTCATAATCTCGGATCCTTATTGTAAGGAGCTAATGGTGGTACCAAAAGTAAAATAAACATCAACTAATGGAAGTGTTAGGTTAAAGTGATTGCAATCAAGCTTGTTTCTTACAAGGTTTTTCATGGTTAAAATAGTTTCTACTTCCAGCAGCCTTAGCATAGCTCATCTCATTATTTTTGTAATTTTAGAAATTTAATTGAATAATAGCTTATGTGCTAGAGCCAAAAAGGAACTAGAACTAAAGCTTTTGTTTTAAAGTAAGAAGTTAAGCTTACTCATTCAACTAGATTTTATAATTTGCAAAAGCTATCATTCCAAAGATCTTTTTGAGCTTATTGCATGGGCATTCGGAAACACTTCAAAGAACATAAACCACCATTTAATGTTTAATACCTCCATAGATCTTTAGCTTAGGAACCTTCTCTTGTTTTAGCATGGAATCTCCTTTCAATCTTAGGCTCTTCTTTCTTTTCAGTAATAATTTACTTTTGATGCTACAACCTTATAAAGTTTGCTCCATGAAATGGCTAGAAATGTAACAACACTTCCAACTCTCTCCAATCTATCTCTAATTTTTTTATGTACTCAGATTTGGGGAGTTAGCTCCTTATTTACTCCATCTCATCAATCTTATTTTTATATGCACTTATGAGGATCTCTGATAGTTCCATGTACATTGTAAAACTAGAGCAATTGTTTGTAGTCAATCATTGGGTGCCTTCCTGTTTTGTGGTAATTGTGTACAAGCACCTTTGAATACTAGTGGTTTCAACACACATCTTGCATCTTGTAATAGATGTACTTTTGATTGTTCATATTTTCTACATGTAGTTGTACCTTGTGTCACTATATGTGATGCATGGAACTTTCTTCTTCTCTATTTTGCCAAACTCATTCTCCTTATATATTTTCAAGGAGAGGTCTTTGATTTCTAGCTTAGTATCAATGGTACTTAGCCAATCCCTCCTCATAATAATTAGGAAATTCCTCTTATAATTGTTCACATGGATCACTAGGAAGTCTATTGGATATGAGCACCTACTAATAGTAATCACAATATCCTCTACTAATCTCAACAAAATAGTAATGGACTGATCCACAAGCTCTAACATGATATTGTAATTCTTTAGTGAAGGCAAATTCCAAGTTTTTCCAATCTATTGAAAGATTAAATTTACATCAGAACCTAAGTCTAATAGAACCTTACACAGATCATTCCATACAACCTCCAAATAGATCAAAGGGCTTTCAAGGTTAGTTCTCTTCTTGGGAAGGTGTCCTACTTTTATCCAATCTATAACTACATAAGTTAACATGATTATTTGAACATTTTGGGGTCTTTGATTTGAAGGAGACTCAGTAGGCATTCCTTGAGCAATTTGAGAGAAGTCCATAGCCACATATGCTTGTGATCGTTTAAGTGGACTGTTAGGCTTGAAAATGACCTTTTAAAGGCTTAACACTTGAACCACTTGACTTATCATTTACTTATAAGTTTACTACTCTTATGGCATTGCATTGTTGGGGTTGTGAAGATATTTCACCTTGCATAAGTGGTACAAGTGGCAAGGGAGTGGAGTTATGAGGTGCATGGTATTACTGAGGGTAATGAAGAGTGTATGTGGAAGGAGATTTGGCACATGGAGTGACAGGTTAATGATATTCAAGAGGATAGTAATGATGGGAAGACGTGTGGATCGTAAAGCCACTTGGTAACATAGGTTGTTGGACATAACAACAATATGGATTTGGTTGACAATAAGGGTATTGTTGCCTTACTGGTAACATCCCTCACAGTTATGGGTTTTGCCACTAATGATAGTAATCCTAAGGTTGATGTGGCATTCCACTTGGATAGTACTGCTATTGGTAGAATTTTTGCCAATAGTTACCTTGAGGATAAGGCAACCTCCTAAGTGGTTATCTCTTAACAAGCTTTGGATTTAAGGCATAGATCCCAAATTCTTGTAAGTATGATAGAATTGGTTAAATCCCTTAGAATGATTGTATTGGCAAATTTCACATCCTTCATTATCTATCTGAATTTACAAACTTATCTATTGATGTAGCATTAACTCTCTAATGATGATAGTTCTTTACTATATTCTTCTTCCTTCTCTTATCCTTGTCCTTACTCCCCTACTCTATTTTTTCTTTCATGATTCTAAGTGTTGCTTGAAACTTCTCATCTAGAGAGTCCTGCATCTTATCCACCTTGATTGATATTTCAGTAATAGATTTTTAAATTGACAAGAATTTTCTTTGCACAACCTTTTTCAATGATGCTTCCTTCTTTAGGTCATAAAGATATATCTCATTTTTATGAATAGAGGAGTATCTATTATCTTACTTTCCAATTTCTCTCTTCTTTAACTCTCATTCTTTTTTTGCTACCTAATCAATGAGCCTTTTGATCTAATGAGCCCTTATTTCCAATAGTCTTCCTTGGCTATAGATCCCAAGAGTCTCTCTAGTTTTTTTTTTTTTTTGAGTCCATTTATGATATGGCAAAGCTAAACCCTTTGAGAGAAGCTATGGACTTAGCATCAATGTAGTAACAAATAGTACCTACCTAAGGCCATATTAAGGGATTTATGATTACCTTGTTTCCACCCTTGAATTTGCTTCCTCAAATTAAACATCCTAGAGTATGTCTAATAGTTATCATTAAATAACTCTAGCATTGTATTGCATCTACAAATAGATTCTAGTTCCAAGGACTGATACCAACTTCAACTTCCTTTATGAGTATCCTAGGAAATAATTTAAGCTTTTGCTAGTCATTTTCTATATTTTGCAAGGCTTAGGCATCATGAAAGGCTTGCAGATGGTGCCATAAATTAGTATTCTAACCTTCCTCAAATTTGGGAATATTGTTGACGTTAAGTTGTTTGATCTAGCTATCCCTTTGATGCATGGTGGGAATGTAAATTACATCATAGATGTTGATCATGCTCCTTGTAGCAAGTAGTGGTTCATCATAGTCATATTGTTTAATGTGGTCCATGTCATGGCCATGTCTCTTATGATGTAATTTGTTACACCTTCTTTCTTGATGATATCCCTCTTCTTTTTGGTGTTGTCTATGTTCCCCTCTCCCATATTTACAATGGGGCCTTCTCTCACATTCATCTTGCCTTCGATCATTTCCTCTTTGGTCTCATTCACATTTCTTCTTGTTAGAGCTAGATGATGAAGAGGATGGTAAACACGAAGAGGTAGGAGATTTATGTTAGTTTACTCCTCTTCTCTAATCCCTTGGTTGTTCTCTTGCTTAATGACTAGGAAACCTTGGCCTTAAGGTCCCCCTAGTTATGAGTCTAGCTCTTCCCTTGATTTAGTTTCTTGCCAAGGTTAAGTGTAGCCACTAATGAGTCATGTTATCTTTACCAAAGGGAGGAAGACCTTGGCATTGAGATCACCTTGAAGGATATTCAATGTCTTCCTCTTCTTACTATGATGTTAGTGTGATTGAAAACCTTTTTCCCTTAGAGGCTTTATGTTGCACTTCCATGAGTTTTTCTTTTCAAAGTTAGACCTCTGTAGGCTGATAATCTTTGAAAGGGTGATCTATCGCTTGGTACTTTGGGTTGCTACTTCAAGCCCTAGTTCTATCAGTGTTATCATGAACATTAATAAAATGACATGATTAAGTGGCAACATAATGTTGCCCTTCAAGTCTCTCCATTGCAGTTGTTCATTTTGATGAAGGATGAAAGTGAAGTCTAAATAGTAAGTGATGAAGTGTCATTAAGTCAATGCATCGACTGGGCCGTGTATACGCAGCCGCGTCAACGTGGCCCCATTTACGCAGTCGCCTATCTTGGCCTATAAATAAGAGGGCCTTTCGCCTCATTTAGGTATCTTTCAGTTAGTTGTAGTGAAGCTCTTACAGTTTGTTCCCGCAAGAGATAGAATATTTTCCAAGTGCCCACAGCAGGTGTAAGAAAAGTGATCAGCTCTTTATTAGAGCGTTGATGTATCTGAGCCCATTAGTGTGACGATAATAAAGACGAACTATTCAAGCATTCCTTGTAGCATTTGGACTTAGCTATTTTATGCATTCAATAGTTTAATATATTTATGCTTTGTTAACTACCTATTAATTACTTAAGTTTCTATTATTGTTATCTTAATCGCTATCACTTATTCGTAGTTCGTAAAGGCCATAAGTACGACCATCTCGAACGTAAATCAAACACTTGGTAAGCCCAGTGATGCTTAACGTCTAGTAACCCAGAAGTGTTAGGAGATGCTCAGAAGATGGGACCAGGAATAGTTAGGATACAAGCTAGGATAATTATAGATTAGATAATAGTTTATTCCCTACTTTTCATACCTTAATTAGCCGCCAAAAGATATGCAAAAAGATATAAAAATCATTAGCCTTAATCTCACTTAACCATCGTAAAGGGGACATCACAAGTGAGATTAGGAAGACAACAACCGTCTAACCCAAGGTTTCACTGGTTAGAGTCTAGTATATGTTAAGTGCTTACAGTCTGCGGAATTCAACCGAGTCGTGTGTGAACGCCCATGATTCGTATGGTTGGGTGTAGGGGTACCTAGCCGCTCATCAGTAAGGATTTGGATGGATGTAGACAACCTTAGGTTGTTGGGGTACTTCATGCGCATTTTTCTTTATTTTGTCATGTTACTTTGTAGAATCATTAGTAGGTGGGGAATCAACCCTGTGAAAAGAAGACATCTTTCAATTTGTTCTTGTAGTGTGTCTTGAATAGAATATTATTATTTTTCTTAATGGTGATTCATTATGTTCAGACAATGATCTTTTATGATTTAATTTTCTAAAACACTTAGTGCACATAGAAGACATTCCCAGTAATGGCACCAATGATGAGCAACAAGTGTTCTCTACACCCATCCATATGAATCACAAGCACATATGCGTAATCTAGTTGAATTTTGTGAAACCTTGAGTGGCTAGTATTCTAGATAATTAAGTGTGATGTGGTTGGTCTTTGTCTTTATAATCATCACTTATGTTAACTTCATTGGTATGGTTAAGTGTGACTAAGGCACAAGATATTTATATATGTATTATTAAAATGTTAAAATAATAAAGTTATTAGAAGATTAATTTCTAACCAATTATAGCATTAAGAGTAATCTAAACTATTGTAAGTGTAGAGCATCCATTCCCACTTTTTGTATCCATCCTAAACTTATGCTAATGTTGTTGGGTTACCAACTGTTTATTGTTGGGCATACTAAGTATCCACTATTGAGATGACGAAGCATTAATATAACATGCTCAAAGTGGTCGTTGTCTTGCTATTACAAAATAAAATATTAATTTCCTAAGTACAGAAAAGTAAAATGTATTTATAGTAAAATGCTTGAAAAATAAACTAAGTACTAATCGAAGTGCTGTAGTGGAAGGAATTAATCTCAATTTTATTGTTGTGAATTATCCAAGTACAATGTGTAATGAAATAAAACTGTACTCAATCAACTCAATCTATGTTGTGAGCACTTAGAAAGAATTTTGGTTAATTTCTATAAAAGCAAATTGCAATAGCTTTGCTACAAAAATGAAAAAAGGTGTCATAAATGCATATGATACATGCATTTATATAGGCTTCGAGTGAATCAATGTCGACATATATGCACCAATGCATCAAATGATGCATTGACAGGTATGCATCGATGCAACTAACTAACTATGACTTTATCAACTATGATAAATAATTCAAATAACTCTTTTAAGATTATCAAAGCCAAAATTCAAAACTTTTCTAGTCTAATTTTTATTAACAAGAATAACAACACCTCCTTTATTAACTTCATGAGCACTAGAAAAAACAATGTAATTTTTTCAAATGCATTTACTGACAAAACTAATATCACAAGTTGAAATCTTAATTTCTTGTAGGAAAAGAAAATCTAGAGATAAATGATGGTTTGAAAGATTCTCCCTTGTAATCTTTGCTTTGGACTTATTAGAAAGGCCCCAAATAATCCATGATAAGCTAACATTGATATGTGGGAAAGGAGGGCCCCATCCTTATTTTTCAAGCTCAACATTTGTCTTACAATCCATATCACTAATAAGTGAAAAAGCATTATTTGATTAAAAAACATTTAGAATAGTAGGAGAAGTAGAAAGGGAATGAGATACCTTTGGGCTTTTAAATTGAAAATGGTAGGTGCATGCCTCTTCTTTTTATGTTGCCTTGAGTAACATCCATTTGCATTAGTATTTTCCTTGCTAGTCCCTCCTAAAATATTATTTTTTTCTAAAGAGGAATTCTTTTTAAATATCAAGAGTTTATTGACACCTTTAGTATTAAAAGAATTAGTAAAAGGTTGAGAACATGCTGAAGAAGATTTTATTTCTGTTTGTTGAAAACTACTTTGCTTTTTTTGAAAATTATTATTATTTTCCTCATGAACCACTTTTTTATTAAGAATAGGACTGATTCCAATAACATGGCCTTCATAGCAATAATAGTTGAAACATCTTCACAAATTATAATATGTAATCTCTAGCAAAAACACTAATTACTGGCTTTGAGTTTAAATTTATCTTCTTTTGTTGTAAATCAATCTTTACAAAATAAGGTGTATGCCGCACACCATCTAGTAATGTTTTTTACTTTGTCTTCCAGATTATGCCAATGCTGTTAACAATTTTGTTTTTAGCACTTTAAGAGGAAGATTTTCTAATTCAATGTAGCAAGAAACTTTAAACTAATCAAAAGAATATGGATTAAAATCCACTTTCCATGCCCAACTAATAAAAGTATTATGTTGATCTATAAAAACTTTAAGATCCAATGATTTCTCAATCATTTTAGAATTATCTAGTTCGACAAGCAAAAAAGATTTGGAAAAATAGTGGGTATGCCAAATATTAATTCCATAGCTTTCAAGGGTAGCTTGAATCATTAGTGTAAAACTCTTATTTGGACGAACAAATTCAATAATTTGTAGAAATATGTATCCGAAGGAATTCATATAAATCATCAAGTAAAATAAAATCGAAAGCTTTAGAATTCTTCTTAGTCTTTATGGTCTAAGAGAAATTAGTATTTTCCATCTTCCTATCATTCTTTGCAAAAAATAAAAATAAAAAATTTGTTGCAAAAACTCCACCAACAGCTCTTGAGATCGATAAACCACTCATAAAATTGCTTCCAATTGTAATTGCTAGAACCTTATCCTAGTAATAACCATCTCTCTAATTAAGAATAGATACTTTTGAGTACTAAATAACAAACCTCCTCCAACAAAATGGAAATAAAAATATTTTTAACCCAATTTTACCCGAAGACTTTTTATTTTATTGTTTTCCAAAAGAACTTCTTGTTTAAAAAAACATATATTGCATTACATTATTTCCATGAATGGAGCCATTGGGAGACACTGCGTAAACGTTGCCAAAACCTCGGGGGCCCAGGGCAGAATAGAAGCGTCGAGCGCAGTACTTGATTGAACAGTGACAAGAGCCCTGACAGAGGTTGCTTTCAATTAACAAAACCTTTCGCCGCGGCAGCAGAGGGTTTTGCTAGACAGCAGCGGAAGAGAGTTAACGCAGAACGCTTGCAATATCAAGGATGGGCCTAGATACAGAGGAAATCTCAAATTTCGGAGCAAAAGGCATTGCCATTTCTGCTATTTCTAAATATTTCTCCATCTCTTCGGTGATCCATCAAAATTATATTACTTAAATACGTACATCTTCGACTTTGAACTTGAACTTTATCAATATATGGCTACTCGAGGACACTAGGCGATGTTTTAATGCTGGTCTGTTCGATGTGTTAAGACAACAAAACGGAAAGTTTTCGCAAAATGGCATACCATAGCTCTTTCATGCCATAAATCAAGAACATTAACTGAATGTACTCCCATTGAGCTATCATTCACTTCTTGATTCTAAAATTTTGCGAACTTTCTGGCTTTGCTTCTATTGATTTCTCATTACACTATGCACCGTGAATACAAATACAATGTAATTTCTGCTAGGAAAGTTGAATGACATTATTTTACCTAATTTTCTAAATATATATATATTTTCCATAAATTAGTAACCGTATTTGGATATGTTTCTTTTGAAAATGACAAACTGACTTATTGGTGACAGAGGACAATGGATTGTTAAGCGATCACATGATTTTTCAATTGAACTTTTGAAAGGCAATCTCAGCTATTAATATTAATAATTTACATGTTATTATAGAAAAAGATGAAATATGCTTCATCATCCTTTTCCACGTTTTCCATCTGATATTCCACGTTTTCCCTTTATCACAAATATGCATTGTGTTTGATATCAAAACTTTAAAGAATTTTGAGTGAAGCATTGATAAGCTGAGTTAGAGTCTTGGAAATTCAGTAACAACCTTTCTTTGTATGTTAAACAAACTCATGGGGCTGTAAACTAGACATGCCCCATTAAATGCTTGGCGGGTGCTTTTTCATGATTATTTGGGAACTCATTCCTACTTAATAGCTGTAATACAATGATTAAAAGCCTAAACCCCTATGTACAGAAGCATGATTGATGTTTACAATAGGCGTAAGCTGCTAGGAATCTACCTTTAGACATGTCAATAACCCATGAGAAAAAAATTTCATTATTATTTTTTAATTGTTGAGTTTAAGAAACAAGCAAGTATGTTATAAATTTTACCATTTGTGTTTGCATGTCATTCCATTCCCAAAAGCACTCCACTGTCTCAAACGTTGTGTAGTTTTGCTTATGCATTTAATTTGAATTGTAAAGAAGTTTTTGCAGTGATGTAATTTCTTTGTAACACATCTATATCTATCCTTTATGTCATTGCATTTGAAATACCTTTTCTTTTTCTTGATCCAAATTACAAAATTTACTGGAGATTTTGACATATTTGCTATGATTCATGTAGGATCACTTTTCAAAAGCGTGCCAAGTTTACCCTCTCAAATCACTGTTTTCAAACTTGCTAGAATCTTCTGAAGAACAAAGAACTTTTAGTGTCTCTTCTGAGAATCAGCAGGAGGTAAGGAATATTCTACTTTAGTGGATGGATGGCTATGCAGATGTACTCCTTGGTCTATTTCAGTGTTTTTTTTTTATTTTTTAGGTTTTGTGATGGTTAACATTTGCTGATGATTTTCATGCTCATCCATGCCCTATTCTAAACAAATTCAAAGATTTTGATGAAAATTTAATTCAAAGATCAGTTCTTGGTGGCAGTGGACTTTTTCCATCTATAGCTGATACAGTAGTCTTTGTTTATCTCCATGACTCCATGGTATGCTTTTTTAAAAAATTAAAATTTAATTTTGATACTATTCTACTGCTTTCATAGTGTCATGCCTTAAAGGCAAAGGACATTGAACATTGTTAAGATAGTTAAATCCATAAATGTTCAGTTTTTTGGATTGATACCAAACTTCTCTCTTATTCGAATAATGAAATTTGTTTGGGGTATGCTTACAGCTACAGCTTCCTCAATCTGAGTGGAAGGCATTTTCAAATATTTTGCGATGGTTTGATTATATTCAGGTAGCAAAATGTGAACACTTATATGCAATTCATATGTACGGGTAGAATATTTGCTTAATCCTGTTTTTCACTGGATTGCTCATGGAAACTTCCACCTAAATATTACTTGCAGGAAAACTTTACTAGAATTCTTTATTTTAAAGAAAAATTCTATACAGGGATCAATGATCTCTCTTATTGATGAGAGGGGGAACTTAAACTACTGTTTATTTCAGAACACGCTCAAGCTATTTACATCAGCTGTTATTTTTTCTGTGGTAACCCTGGGTAAAACCCTCAGCAAAA
Organism: Gnetum montanum; assembly: GCA_015680685.1. NCBI lineage: Eukaryota > Viridiplantae > Streptophyta > Gnetopsida > Gnetales > Gnetaceae > Gnetum > Gnetum montanum. The sequence goes on along the minus strand of MNCI01027120.1, from coordinate 274,109 downwards.
ACATAAAAAAAACTTTAATTGTGAAAAAAAAGAAATCTAATAAATGAAGATGCGAAGGACATGAGGAATGATTGCGTTAAATGAACATAAAAAAGGATAGGTCCAAAGTAACACAAGACAAGCATGAGTGTTATGTTATATTTCATGTACCTTGGAAAAGCATGGGCAAATATTGTTGTAAAACATAAATATGAAACAAAATGTATTTCATACGACATAATGTTTTGTGATATGTTGTTCTATCATTATAGATAAATTGTAATAGAGTCTTCTCGTTAAATTGACATAAATTAGAGTTAGTTAATCCCTTGGCAGTAGTAACATAATCATGATATCAAGGCATGGTTCAAATTCATAGAAGATGATTCTAAGTTATTAGAAGAATTGTGATGGTTGACAATAACTTTAAAGAGGAAATATAAATAGAGCAAAATAATATAGGACCATTCAAAAGAAGATTGAGAAAAAAAAGCTTTTGAAGGATATCTGTGTTGGATGGAGTTATTTCTGTTTACCGTAAACCTGTATTGCAAATATTCGCAATTCATGTAGAATGCATGCTTGCATACAACATTTTTAAATAAGATTGTGTGTTTCTCACTTCATGCAAACCTGTTATACAAATATGTTATATTTCAATGCCAAAGTGTCTCATAATGGTTAGAATCAAATATTCCAAAGGAAAAATAACATGTATAACACCCTTAATTTTTTAAGTTGTCTACATTCTACAGATGCTTCATGTGATTGTTGGGAAAGTGGATTCTAAAATACAGTTCTTAGCTGCCAGTGTTTTGCATATTGCATGAAGCAAAATCTTGGACATTTAGTCTGATTGTCAATTTTTCTTGCAAGGAATAAATTATTCAAAATGATTGGTAATAATAATCTTGTGCATAACAAATTAAAACCAATTTTGGTTGGTACTCGAGTATGAAAGATCTGAACTTCAAGAATAGTTCACTGGTTGAACTCTTGTACTAAGTCAATCTCCATTAGCTGCAGCTTATCTTCTTGCGCTGTATCTTCCATGTACAATTCTTCCAAGTCAACATTGTGATGCACAATGACTATTTTGATTATCCATGCAAAATAAAATGTTGCTTTAGCAGCTCCATCTTGAATCTGCTCCTATGTATCCTTAAGTTTACTTGGCCTTCTACAATTTCTGCACATGACCTCTTACAGCTGCCTTGGGTCTTTGCATCAATCACTTTTCTCAACTGCTGAAATGCTAGCTTTTTACTATTGTCAACATTGACCTTGTGCAATTAGATTGGTGTACCTTTCAATCTGTAGCTTCTTGTAGCTGCAATTGATATACAGGCTTCTTTCAACCTCCTTTATAGCCTTTGGTTATTAGCTTTTGATGATGGCCAACTCACATTGTGAGACATACTGATCTCTGAAATTTCCAATTATTCAGTATCAAACCTCATCTTCATACTGCTTCTTGTTAGAAACCTCCAAGTCTTGAATAGTTCTTGTTCATATATATCACAAATCTTAACATCATAAGCCACTATAGGGGACTTTACTTGCGAGGTTTCTACGGGTATCCATTGATCATGTGTTTATATCTAAGAATGTTTACAAAATATTTTTTGAATGGATTTCAGTTTGTGCTAGGACATAGTTCGTAACTCTTCCCCTGGCTTATGAAATATTTTCTACACAAATGGACACATTTTATGACATCTTCTTTAATCTTTAAGCGCCTTCTCCCTGCACTCTATGCAAAAGATTTTATGAGGGAGGCTTGCCTTTTTTGTGTTGTTAGTGAGATTTCAAGGTCCTACAATTTTTGCACACTGCATCAGTCATGTTTCTTGACTATCGATATTTTAGCTTTTTACCATCTTTAGCTTTGACTGTGTACAATTAGCTTCTTGCAACTTTCAATCTACAACTTCTTGTAGCTACCATTGATACACAGGCTTCTGTCAGCCTCCTTTATAGACTTTGGTTGTTATTTTGGGTGATGGCCAACTTACATAGTCACACATACTCATCATTGGACTTTCCAGTTCTTCAGTAGCAAATGTCTTCTTCATATTGCTTCTTGATATGAACCTCCAAATCTCCTTTGATAGTTCGTATATCACATATCCTAATATGATCAATTGCTATGTGGGATTTTACTTGAGAGGTTGCATTTTATGCTTGAATGCCATGTCTTTATATTTGAGAATGTTAGAGTGGGTTTGAGTGTGTGTTAGAACATATTCTATAACTTTAGCTTTGGTCCTTTCTGTAACACTCATCTATAGGAAGCAAGAGTTAACACCCAAAGTCCCCAATAAGCTGGCTGAAAATGCAAGGGAAAACATTTTTTTCCCCAAACAATTGATCAGTTATCAGAAATTCAATTTGTATATAGACAAACATAGACAACTATCATTTAAAATAAAGCATAACAAAGAAAATTATATGATGGAAGGAATGACCCAAGGATCTAGCAAGAAGAGAATGCCAATATGATGATTGACATCTCTTAATACACTATGCATCCAAGGTTCAATACGAAAGTAAAAACATTTAAAACGTAAAATCATATCCATAGCCATCTAGCCTAGCAAAAGCTAATTAATTCAATCATTTCACTTAATAGTCTTATATTACGCCTAGTCAAAATGTAATCGGTCGTAAAGAAGTCAAACTCAAGAGAAACATATTAGTCATGTACCTGCAAAACTGCAAATTGAAATACAGAAAAATATAACAATCTTTACATTTATTCACAATAGCATTGCCAATGATACAATATCTAGGGTTCAGCAAGAAAGAAAAATTAGAAACTAGATAGTACACATTAATAAACTAGTTCACATAGATAGCTGGACAAGCAGCACAAGAATCATATGAATCAGTAGTTTACAAATCAAATTATCAAAACTCTTAAGAGAAAAATAAAGAACAACTACATTTAGTGTCAATCAACAAACTATAAGCATAATCAGATTTTGGTTTCACCATTACTGATTAAAAAGGACAACCATGAAAACCAAATTGTGACAACAAGAATCTATGCAAGATTCCTATGATACAATGTATAGGTTTGATTTTCTCTTTATTTATCAATCAGATTATGATTTTTCTCAAACCATAATAATATATCAAATGCTATTCATCAACAGACTTGTTCAACCCAACAATTAGTTACAAGAAATGTCTAAATCAATAATATCAATTCATTTAAATGTACAGTAAATCTATTTTATTTTCTTCCAGCAACCTTGAGAATAAAAATTATTTCCATAACTTTTTAAAACTGAAATAATAAATTGCACACCACTAACATTTAATCAAACTATCTAATTTACCAATAGTAGGGAATAGAGAAATCACCTACATTTAATAACAACCATAATTTAACATCATTAACATTTAATAATTATAAATTAACATGTTAGATTTCCCCCACTCCATCAGACTCATAGAAAGATAACAAAATCAGACTTGAGAAGGTACCCAAATAAGAATCAAAATTCAAATCCAAGAATTAAGCATTCAAGAGCATCATCAAGGCAAATTTTCAGCCCAAAACCAAAATTTCAACAATTCTATAAATTTCAGAAAATCATAAAATAGACATGGGCCTAGGGATGCTCTCACTTTTTGCCGATAGTACCAATCCTCATATAAGGGATCTTTGGTCCCTGCTGGAAAATTGTTGTGCCAATATGCCCTAAACCATTATGGGTGTTTTTGAATTGTTACAAAAGCAACTCTCATCCAAATCATTTATGGCTAAGAGTGCATAGGATGGGTGGAGAGATCCATCAACAAAATTAAGGATTCAACAATCCAAAATCTCAAAAACAAAGCTTGTCAAAGTTGATTTTAACATAAAATGATATTCAAGGCATAGAAAGGAGAAGAGCTGAGATATTGAGATATCAGCCAATGCTGTCCACATAGCAAGTGAAGGATTAATCTTACCATTTTGCTTAGATTTTTTTTGCTTACTAGGAACAATTAATTACATTATTGGAGTGCTACTCAGCTCAATTTTTTTAAATTTGTTAACTTTTGTGGTAGCCACGATCTTCCATTGTTGCTATTTTTTTTTTCAGCCACAACCATCCCATGTTGGTGTTCATTTGCTGTTTTAGCCACAATCTTCTTTTGTTGTTGTTGTTGTTTTGTTTCATCCAATTTTCCGATCATCTTTTTGTTGTTCATTTGTTGTTCTAGCTACATTGTGCTTTTGTTGCTGTTCATTTCCAGCCACCTTCCTTGTGATTGAGTTCTCCTTCTTTCTCCAATATGCACATGTAGAATTTTTTTTCTCCTTGTTCTCTCCCCTTTCTCCTCTCTTTATAATTGCTAGCGAAATTCAAATTGGTCTACATCTCCTTTTTTTTAAAAAAAGAAATGAAACCTTTTTTTGCACTACCTAGTCACAAGGTCAATTCTATGCATGATCACTCTTAAAAATTCATAAAAGTATATGCTAACAGGTTGCAGGTTCAATTCTCTTAGTTGCAATTTTCAATATTTTAGAATTCTGATTCCACCAAGTCTCAAGTTCGATTCCTTTTGATCTTACATAGCAGAAAATTGATGAACATAAAATATTCAAACATAATATCTACCTTTGTTCCTTCTTTCTTTAGCAACATGTCACTTAAAAATTTATCAACAATAAATATGTAGGTGTGCTTCATTTTCAACAACATTTTTATTGGGCATTCAGTTAACTTGGTGCCTAACATTGAACTCTCTGATGTTAGTGAAATATTAATTTCTTTCCTCGATTGTAGTGACACCATATATGGGAGTTGTTTATTCACGGTTGGATCTCTTTGACCTGCTACTTGCCATGTCATTGCGATTTGCCTGTTTACAATTGCTCTTGTTGCCTGATTCCAATAACTGAACTGCTTATTAAAAAATAGATGTGTAACACTCCATTTACATTTTTGAAGTGTTTGCATCCTGGCTTTATAGCAGAGGAAGTAAAGATATGCTGTGGCAGCTAACAAATAAATATAATAAAACTCTGCATTTGCAACAGTAAAGCTTTTAAAAAATTGATATATAAATGTTTTTCTATGGGAAAAATTAAAAATCCTTTAAAAACTTCAGAGTGTGTTTGCTTTCCCAATTCTTTTGGTGTTGGATCAGCAGAGTCCACCCACTATATTTAAAAATTATTTGGTTTCACTTAATTCCAGGGAGGTTTACTCATATTAATCTTCAGGTTCATGTTGGGCCCACCAGTTTTTTGTTTATTTTATTTTATTTGGATTTCATTGATGCATGTGTAATCTACTGAGATTCATGAATCTGTAAATTCGGCATCTTCACTAATTTAACATCTTCAGATTCACAAACAAATTGATTGTAAACTAAATTTTATCCCTGATTAGGGCTATTGAAAATTTTTAATGGATAACTAGATGAGCATGGGGATGATGGGCGGGAGTGTGGGAGGGAGCGAAACGGGGTGGTTGAGTGTTGGAGGTGGTGACATTTTGGCAAGCGGGCAGGCTGGCCTTGGGGGGCCTTTGGGGGGGGGGGGGGGGGGGGGGGGGGGGCAAGTGTGGGGGTGGCGGTGTCTTGGGGAAAGGTGGGGCAGAGGATGATGGGGGGGGGGGCGTATTTGTGCATTATTCGTGCATGGTTTGGGAAATCCTTTGGGGGGAAGTGGTGATGGTGGCGTTTTAGAGGTTTTTGAGATTGCCTTGTCTGATGTGGTTAGCTAGCATTTAGGCGATGAGGGAATTGAGGCCTGTTCACGGAAAGAGGGAGTTATGCGTTTACAAGTTTGGCACCCTCCAAGCGAGGGCTTGCGAACCCTGGAACTTCGCCTCATTGGCAAGTTTGTGTTTGAGGGTGTACGGCCTCAGATGGACCTTATCTGGAGGTGGGCCACTATGAGCTAGAGGATGCAAGCTGTGTAGGTTTGCAGTTTGGCTGATGATAGGCTTTTGTTTGTATTTCAATTGCTCGTAGACCATCATAAGGTGCTATTTGGGGGGCATTGGTTTTATGGGGCATGGGGGTTGGTTCTTGCACCTTGGTGCCCAAGGGCCCACTAGGATGTGGATCTTTTTGCCTAAGTGTTGATTTGGATTCGGGTCTTTGATCTTCCTTTGGAGCTTTGGACACTTGGTTTCTTGAAAACACTGGTGGGGTTTTTTGACGAATTCATCAAGTTTGACAAGTTCGCTGAATCTATGGACTGTATGGGTTATGCCTGATTCTGTGTTTGGCAATCTTTTGAGTCCAAGGACAAGGTGCATGAAGTGGTTCTTGATCTCCCATTAGGGGAAGAAACCCTTCACGTTGAATACGAGAATCTTCCGATGGACGAGCCAGTTGAGCACAGGGAGGCTTTGGAAACCGGATGCATGGTGTGTGGCAAGACTAATCATTCGACATTGGCCTGCAGGGTTCATATGAAGGCCCTGCCCTACCAGAGTAAGGAGTGGATAGTGGTGGGGTAGGTTGGCCAACTTGTGCAGCAGGGGGTGTCTTCTTTGGATCCAATGGTGCTTGACACTGGGCCCTAGAGTACTGGATTGGTGCTCGTGTTAGAATTTGGTGTTGGGGGCCAATGCTTGTGTTGGTGTCGAAGGCTCCAAGGGAGCCTGCATTGGATTTAGGGTTATGTGGAGAGATTCTTGTACCTCCGTCAGCATGTTTGCTGGTGGATGTCATTGTGTCCCCAAAAGGGGGACAAGGGGGACCTTCCATTGCTTATAGATTGGGTTGGGGTTGTGTGGGGGTCACCTTTCTCCAAAATGGCAGATATTTTGGGGGTGTAGATGGGGCTAGGGGAGGCTTCCCTGTTTTCGCGAAGGCTGGGAGAGTAGGGCAGCTACTCTTGCTAGTTGCTCAAAGTAAAAAAAACTCAAGCGGAGATTGATTTAGGGTTGTAGCCTACCCTAAGGGAGGTGTATAAGAAGCGATCGGTTGGTAAGCCATGAAAGTCCTTTCTTGGAATTGCAGGGGGTATGGTATCCCTTATAAAAGAAATACACTCCAAGATATTGTGAGAAGGGAGAAATGTGATATTGTGTGCTTATAGGAAACAAAGTTGCAGACTATGGAGTCCCACCGTTTGCAGTGGGTTGGGTGGCAAACACAGTTGGTACCCAGTCATGGTAAAGTAGGGGGGTTGGCAATTCTGGCAAAGCTGTCGTTTAGGCCAATTAACTCTTTGATGTGGAGCATTACTATGCGGCTTCCCAAGAAGGAAGTTTGGCTTACAAACTTCTATGATGCCTAGATTTGGGAGGAACAACTAGACGAGTTGCGGCAAGTTGCCATGCTCATTGGTTAGAGGTAGTGGATCATGATTGGGGATTTCAATCAATGCTTGTATGTGTGGGAGAAAAATGGGTAACAACATGATTGATCTATTGGGCAGTCAACACTTCTTGGATTTCTTGTAGGCGCATGATTTGGTGGACATGGAGATTACTGACTACAAGTTTACCTAGAGCAACTGTCATAGGGGAAAAGATCTAGTTTTGTCCTGGATTGTGTCTGGATCAATACTCACATCTTGATGAATTTTGATGTATGGGTGGTGGGGAAGGAGAGGATGGCATCTGACCATCGGTCGCTCTGTTGTTAGGTGGGGAATCACATTTCATTGAGGTTTTCCCCCTTCCAATTTGAGAGATCTTGGCTGTTAAAGTCATGGCTCAGGCCACTGGAGGTGCATATTTGGGTGGGCTATCATTTGCAGGTTGACCCTAGGGATTTCTTGAAGGTTGGGCTATTGTCACCTTAAACATGCCATTTGTTCCACCAAGGCAACAGATTAGTTTCCTTTTCAGGTTGGGCATGCGGATCTTCTATCATGTTTGTTGTCACTATAGGCTCAATAGGGGAGGGGAGGGGAGAAGAGGTGGATGTGGAGGAGTAGTTATTGTTAAGTTATAGGAGCTTGATGCGGAAGAGGAGACCTATTGGAAGTAGCGTGCTAGAGCTACTTGGCTAAAAGAGGGGGACATAAACATGAAGTTCTTCTTTGCTACTGCTAAGGCTAACTGCTTGGCTAAGGAGATTAGACTAGAGCTAGATGAGGTCTCTTTGATTGACCCATGGGACATTGCCCACATGATGCAACAGTACTAGGCTAATATCTAGGTGTATGCTAGGACGTTGCCTATTTTGGTTCTGGTGGAGCCTATTCTGGGGGTGATTGAGAATAAAATGCTTTTGGAACCCTTCTTGTGGAGGGAGTTAGAGGAGGCACTGGCTTCCATGAGATCGGATTGGGTTTCTAGGTCAGATGGGTGGTTGGTTGAATTTTTTGGGGAATTTGTGGATGTGCTGGGGGAAAACTTACTAGATGCCTTCGACTTGATGTTGCAACGGAATTAGGTCTACCACAAAATTAATTGCTCTAGAATCATTCTAATTCCTAAGGTTGCCATCCCCTTGGACCCGTTGTAGTTTCATCAGATTGGGGTGTGCAATACTTTGATTTGGCTATTCATGAAAATGTTGGTGTGGCTGGGGTGGTGACTTGCCCTATTGATGGCACGCTTGGTTGGGAACAACCAAGCTGGTTTTTTCAAGGGGAGATATCTTCATGATTAGGTCATTCTGCTTTAGGAGGTTATGAACTCGATTCATGGCATTGGGTACATGGGTATGTGTATCAAATTGGACATTAAGAAAGCATACGATACCATTAGTTGGGATGTCCTGGATTTGATCCCAAGTTCATTACCCTTTGTATTCAAATTCAAGCCTTGGGGGCCTATTCTTTTGACATAGGTGGTCATTTGTGGGGGTTTTCCTCCTTGGGTAGGGACTGAGACAAGGCGACCCCCTTTCACCTTATTTATTCATCATTGCTATGGATACTCTCCAGGCATATTGTAAAGCTGAAGGGGTCCAAGGGCTAAATGTTATTGGGATTGATTGCCTAACAAAGCACTATGCTGATGACACTATGATATTCTCGCATGCTTTGGTTCCACAGGCATAGGCTATTAACAAAGCATTGGAGAAGATGGCATAGGAGATTGGGTTGGAGGTGAATAAAGGGAAGTGAACAGTCCATCTTGCCCAAGCATTCAACATGGATAAGGAGAGGATCTTACAAGTACTAGGAATGCTCACTGGTTTGGTGCATGATGTGTACCTAGGGCTTTTGATTTTTGTGTGGAATTGGAAAGAAACCTGGAATACTCTTATTTGCAAGCTACAACAAAGGGTGGAGTGTTGGACTAATCATTTTTAACGCAAAAAGGTTGGATTTTGCTGGCAACTTCTATCCTGTTTGCTATGGCTTAGTTCACAATGGCAGTTGCAGCACCTCCCATAGCTGTTGTGAATAAAGTGGACCAGATTGGTTGCAAGAAACTTGGAATACTCTTATTTGCAAGCTACAACAAAGGGTGGAGCATTGGAATAATTGTTTTTTAATGCAAAAATGGTAGATTCTACTAGTGACTTTTGTCTTGTTTGCTATAGCTTGGTTCATGATGGTAGTTGCGGCACCTCCCATGGCTATTGTGAATAAAGTGGACTAGATTATTAGGAACTTCATATGGTTTGGGGGAAAAGGGGCCTCTAAGATGCATATGGTGGGATGGGACACCATTGCCTACCCCCGAGAGGGGGGGGGGGGGGGGGGGGGGGGGTTTGGGAATTCTAAGATTCCAGGATTTGGTTATGATGGGGTATCAAATGTTGGTCAACTATACTACGCAAGTGAATCCTAATCTTGCCCAATGGATTTAGATCGTGAGGGGCCAATATACTTGGTGGGAGGCAAGCTGTTAGGACTCACTAGTTTGGAGAATCGTTTGTGCGCATGTCAGCACTATGATAATGGCCGATATGATGGGGAAATCATCCTAGGACATCATTAAGAGGAAATTTCCATCAGCAATGGGCTAGCGTGCCTTGTGGAAGGGTTGATTGCCAAAAAATAAAATAAAGTCAAAGTGTTTATTTGGCTCATTAATCACAAGGCATTGCTTGTGTAGGCTATTTTGTGGGCCCATGGGCTCAATATTGCAAAGGCGTGTCCAATATGCTTGAGGGACACGGAAACTATTGCCCACTTTGTTGACCAATGCCCATTTATGATTGATATTTGGTAGTTGTTGGTGCACCCCCACCCCCAGGCCCATGTTTTAAATGGGGATTCAATAGGTGTTGCCATGTTATGGGCTACTTGGAAAGCTCATAATAATCTAATTTTTTGTGCTTTGCGGCTTCCTTCCCTGGCATAGGCGGTGGTGCAAGGGCAGAAATTGTGGCAAGAAGTGATTGTTGCAATGGGTTAGATGTCCACCTTTGAGCTGAATTGCATGGGCTACTAGCGGAATGAGGAGTTGTGGTCGATGATTTGGAATGTGGGTTGGGTTGGGGTGTTGAGTCTGTTGCAGGGGGACTTGGACTTGGTGGATGCCTTTTTCCACAATTGGTTGGGTGACGCTACCACTTTCTAGGGGGGCCACATCTTGTTGACAGAAGAGGTGCTGACGGTTTGTCTAGGTGTGTTGGTTGATGGTGAGGTCATTCTTCCTTAGGGCCATGGGTTCTAGGATGTGTAGATTTTTTTTGTTGGGGCCATCACCAAAACCGCTAGCGGGGAGGTTCCTAAATCTGCTCTGCCGCTGATCTAGTAGGTGGCAGCGGAGTTGGTAGATCATTATTTCGTGCAATCAAGCAATGCTTGGAAGCTATGCATGGTCCACTTCTCCTTTTTGAAGTGCCTTAAGCTTGGTTGTAGGCTTAAGTTGCTGCGGTTTTTCCTTGAGGTGCTCTGGCAACAATGCCGGGGTTGCCACTTGGGACTAATTCTTGCTTTTTGGAGGGTGGCTCGCTTGGTAACTCCTTGTCCTTCAAGGCCAAAGCCACATGTGGTTTATAGTAGGAGGCTTGCTGGGCTAGGATGGGTTGGGGTTGAGGCTATGCTTGAACTGGCACTTGAGACTTCTATTGCTGTGGGAGATGATATCTTGGGAGGGACTGCATGCTCCGTTCAGCCTTGAGATGGTTGTTCACGATGAGTTGGAGGTGGCTAATGCTAGGATTAGGAGGCTTGAGGCTAAAAAGAAGTTGGCAGCCACGACTGATGTGGCTAGGGAAGTTGTGGCGGTTGTGGTGGCCAAGGTGATTGAGGAGGCAACAATTGCTATGGAAGCTAAGGTGGTGGCGCAGGCCAGGAGGGTGGAGCGGTACCTTTGGGAGGCTAAGTGGGAGGCTTGAGAGCAGGAATTCAATAGGTGTCTAATGATGGCAGAGCGCCAATTCGCTAAGAGAGAAAAGGAGCTAAGGTGGAGATGGGACCTGAAAGAGTTGGCCATTTAGGCGACTCTAGAGGACTCCATGCGGAGGTAGATTTGGTCTGAGCTTTTGTAGGCAGAGAAGTGCAGTGCAGAGAGGGAGCGGGCTGAACAAGAGTAGAGCGAGTAGGAGCAACAAGAGGTAGAGGAGATGCAAAGACAAATCAATGATGCACATGAGCAGGGGGTCAGGATGTGGTTGTGGTTCGACAAATGTCCATATGTTGTTATGGACATTTGTTGCAACATGTCTTGGGGGGTGCTTCATCGGCACATTCGAAGAACACTGCTAAACTCCACCTGAATGGGAAGGGTATGGCGGAGGAGCATGCACATAAAGGCCGAGGTTGCAAAGGAGTTTCAGTAAGCTATGACATTTGTCGACATTGAACAACATTGGATGGTGCTAGATGTGATTCATGCTTAGCAGCGGGTGACTTGTTACTGTGTGCAACTATCTAGATGACTTTAGGTAGGAGCCTTTGGCGGGATGGATGGTTGGGTTTAATGGGTTGGTTTTGTCTGTTTGCCTTTTTGGTTTTGTCTTTGTGGCCTTTACTTTTTGTTGGCACGAGGGTGGACCACACTGTACTTTCAGTTGGAAATTTTGGTTTTACTTGGCATAAGCTGTTGAAGGCATTTTTGATCTAGTGGAATGGGGGTGTTGTTGAGGTTGGGGTGTTGTTCTCCCTCTTGATGTTGGGGGTTTGGGGGGTGGGGGAGAGGAGGAGTGGGGTGTGGGATTGAAACCTCATAGTGTTGATTTGGATTGCTTTTGTTGCTTGGTGGATCCCACTTGTACATATTTTCGATATCATTAATACAATTTGTGTAGTGTTAAGTACTGTTTTGGATAGTTTGTTTCATTTAGTTTTATTGAATATGATTTTAAGGGTTTGTGTAGTATTGTTTACTCACATCTGAATATCATAAGGAAGTGGATCATCTTTTCATAAGTGCTTTTAATTTAGCAACTCGTTTTTTTTAAAGAAAAGTTTGGGTTATCAACTTAATAAATTCGCCAAGTCTATGTACAATCAAAAAATAGGCTAAGGAGGGGAAAGCACCCCAAAGAAGGGGTCTCTAATCCCCAAGCTAGAATGGGCCAAAAACACTTCAACCAATAAAGTGAGAACCTCCCAGACATCCACCTTGGCTAGACTCAATGGACCCTAGTCCAAACCCACATCCCCAACCAAAAAATATTCCCATGTATCCACAGACACCCAAACACAGAGAAAAATCAACACACCGGGCACAGCCACAGTTGACTGAAACTGCACCCAAAGAGGGCCCCAACTGGGAGACAAAATAGCCTTAACAAGGAAAATTGATTGGAACCAAACAACCTCCAATACCCCTAGAGGCAAAAACTTCCTTGGATATGGCGAGGCAACTAGACACAATTGGAAGTAGTGCACTCCTATGCATGGATGGCATAGAGCATAGCCTAATGTTGTTCCATGTCCACAAAAGCGGTAGCCTCTTGGAATCTTTTAAATTCTGCTTTCTTTTGTGTGCATGTGGTTCTGTCCCCCTTCCCATCTAGGTGTAGTTTAGTAGAGGTTCTCCTTATGAAGCGTCAAAGCGTTAGCCAAGATGAATTGCTATTAATATTCATTATAACATAAGGCATTTGCCCTCACGAAGCTAGGATTTGACATTGGTTTTGTGTGCTCAATCCTATTGTTTTTGCGGTTGTTGGCTTCTAGCTGATCTTGCTCTCTATGCTCCTATTCCTCCTCCTCCTGGATGATGCTATTTTGTTCCTCCTATAAGATCACCTCTTTGAGCTGCTTGCGGATCTCATCCTCAAGCACAACCCTATTTGCCACCTCAGCAATCTCCCTTTGTCGTATGGTCTCTCTAGCCATCTCCTGATTGCGTAACTCAAACTAAGCCATTTGGCGTTGGAACTCCTCTTCATGCGCTTGCCACTTAGCCTTCCAAAGGGTCCTCTCCTCCCCACGAGAACATTCAATTGCCTCAGTGAGATCACTCTCCTTTGCTTTAGCCAACTATTGTACTTCGTGGCCCAACTCATCTAGGGAAGGTGATCACCCAATGGCCACATCTACCCTTGAGGGCACAACCCCTGCATGCACCTATGTAGGATGCTTGAGCATAGCTGACTCCTTGTTCCCCTCCACCTCCAACCCCCACCCCCACTCCCTAATACACATAGTCCCCAACCATTCCCCCCACCCCTGCCCCCATGACATGGCAAGGAAGGAACCCCAACGCCGTAGAACCTGTGGTATAACAGCCCACCAAAGTGCCAAAATAAGCCTAGAGTGCCTCCCACGTTGCCCTCGCCATAGTGAGGCTAGAAAGAATCTTGGAATGTCGGTAGCATGCCCCAGCCATAGGCATTTCAAGAACAAAAAATGTACCCTTTTCCACATGTTCCTTGATTGAACAAAGAATCTCTCCACAAGCTCATCCTACCATAGCTGCGCCAGAGTTGTCTTGAGCACTTGCCCACTTTCCGTTTCTGGTACAAGGTCAGGAAAGAAATCCTCAACATCTTGTAGCCCCCTCCCCATTGGGAGAATAACCTCCCCTCTAGTTGGAGTTTCGAGAAGCCATACTAGTGCCTACTCTGTAAGCTCAATTCGTACACCTTTGAATGTGGTGAAGTCCATAGTCCAATTTCTAAAGAAAGAATTGTCCGTGAGATTTGGGTCTTCCACAAGCATGGGTAGGAGGTTTGTCCAACCAACCCTTTCCACCATTACCCATAACGACAACTTCTCATGAAACGTTGTATGTGACAACTCAAAAGTAGGAGTCACCCCAATAGTCGCCAATGCCTCCTGCCACAACCTCAAACCGTTAGCAACAACTTGCGTAGGTAGGGGAAGTGGCAAACCTTGAAAGATTTGATTATTACGAGCCCACTAGATCCTCCATAGCACAACCACTACCTTGGAGTCACTATCCAATTTAAGCAGTAGCGGGATCACGATAGCCCACCAAGTGGCAGTCACATATGGATAGCACCAAATAAAATAATTCAATGTTTTAGGGTCCCTTGTGCAAAGCAAGCAAACATCATTAATATTTAACCTCTGACTCCTAAGCACAACCCACATAGGAAGCACAACATGGCTCACCAACCAGATAAAAGCCTTCATCTTTTCGAGAAGCCCGCCTTTCCAAATTACCCTCCAACCCTCGATCTTGGGGTTCTTATGCTTAATGATTTGATGCGGTTGCTCCCCTAGCATCCCCCTTTGCTCCACCTCATAAACATGGTTGCACAGAGTTCTCCAAATGAGTGAGTCCCAGTTACCTGCCATCCATTTGTGGTATTTGTTATTCATTATCTGAATCAATTGGGTTGGTCTGTCTTCTGCATGCAACAATCGGTTAGTAAGCAATTGATACCCCATATTGATTGCATCAGAAAATTTAAGAATTGCAAAACCTCTGGCCTCCTTGGGCCTAGCCATAGAATCCCAACAAACAAAGTGCATACGCTTATCCCCTTTACCCCTGACCAAATGAAATCCCTAGTTAATTGGTCGATCTTGAGGATGATGTCTTTAGGAGGTGAAGCCATTAAAGTTGTAAATCTAGCAATGACCAAAAGAATAGATGTAGCAAGGACAATTCTTCCATTCCTAGTAAAAAAACCATGATGTCCAATGTTCAATCCGCTGTTGCAGCCTTTGAACCAACTTCAACCAAGCTTTCTTCCTATGCCAAACAAAGATAGGCATGCCAAGGAAAAAATCATGATTTGTGTCGAGCAATATGCCCAACACCTGGGTAATTCTCCCCCTCACACATCCATCAGTATTGATAAGGTGAAGTGCAGACTTCCTTTGTCGAGTTCCAACCCAATTTTTTTCCCCATCATATTGAGTGCTCTGTCTACTGCAATTGCTTGCAGTACAACAGCTCATGTAAACAGAATTGTGTTGTCTGCGTAATGCTCTGTTAAACAATCCACCCCCACAAGTTAAAGCCCTTTCACCCCTTCCCTTTTACAATACTCCTGCATGGTATCCATTGCCATGATAAAAAAATAAGGGGACAAAGGATCTCCTTGTCTTAAACCTCATTTAGGGGAGGAAAACCCGAAAAGCTTCCCATCGATGTCAAAGGAGTAAGTAGCCGAAGACTAAAGATGTATGTAAAGGTTAACAAAAATAGGGTGAAATCCCTTGTGAACATGATTTCTCTCAAGGCATCCTAGCTAACCATGTCATAGGCTTTCGTAATATCTAACTTGAGATACATATTAGGGCACCTTGACAATTGAAGGGAGTGAAGAATTTCTTGCAACAGAATCACCTAGTCCTGAACGAATCGCCCCTTAAAGAACCTAGCTTGATGCCTGCCCACAAGTGTTGGCATGAGAGGAGATAACCGTTGCACCAGCATCTTGGTAAACAACCTAAGCAAGGTATTACAAATGCCAATGGGTTTGAATTGAGATGGTTCTGTAGGGTTTGCTGTCTTGGGGATCAGCACAACCTTGGAACAATTGATTTTGCGATGTACCTAATGCCATTAGAACATAGAATCAAAAGCGTCCAACGTATTTTCCCCAAGTACATCCACAAACTCCCTAACGAATTCAATAGGCCATCCATTCGGCCTAGGAGCCTTATCGACCTTTAGAGTAGCCATGGCGGTCTCCAACTTGACCAAGGTGAAAGGTTCAAGTAGGCGATGATTATCTTCCATACTAAGCACTCTTTGCACAGGGACAAAAAGTGGCAAGGTGTCATGGCAACACCAAATGTTAGCCCAATAGGTTTGAAGTACCTAGGCAATTTTCTTGGGTTTGGATCAAAGTGGTCCTCTTGTGCACTAGCTGATGAATCTTCTTGGACTGGCTATTAGACTTTGCCACAACAAAGAAAAAACGAGTGGGTCTATCCCCATCCTTCAATCATCTGGCCTGGGATTGCCGCCGCTAGTAGATAGTCTCCTCCTCTACTAATGCTTGAACATACTTAAGGATATCATGCTCACTCTCTTCAAGAGACTCCTTGAGCTCTTGGTGGGCTTGTATGTCAGCCAATCTATTTTGTAAAGCCTCTCAATGGGTACGAAAAGCATACTTTTCCTCCTCCTTTGAGGAAATCTACCTTTCCAGTGGGTTGAGGCTGTACTTGAGAAAGTCTTGTGGTGGGGAAGCCAACTCGTAGACCCCCTTGACCAGATGGACCACTAGTCTTCTTGGACCCAGAAACGGGATGACCCCAATGTCCATCTGACCCCCTGCTTCTGCTTGGGCACACTGGTTTTGGCCCTAACCTTGCATGCCACAACCTAATGATTGGCTTTCCCACAAAAAGTATAGTGGGGCATAGTAGTTGACTGAGCTGTAGTAGTGTTGTTAGGCAAAAGATTCTCGAATTCCACGAGGACTTTTTCTTTCCTAGATGGTAGATCCAATACCACCTTGTTAATGAGATTCTTGGATGACAGTGACCTCCAAACACAAAACTTGGTGAACCCCATACACTCCATGGTGTCGGTAAACTTATTGAAAGTGATGAACTCCCCAAAGAAATTTGCTAGGGATTGTTATTAAGTGCTTGCAGCTAAATATTTTAAAGATCTATTTTCATCTTTAGAGGCTAAAGATGAAAAATTATTAAGTAATTGACATTGTTGAGGCTAAACTTATAGAGGCCAATTTTACACATTTAAATAATCTTATAGATGAAGAAATTAAATAAGTTGGTTTCATGATGAAAACTAATGAAGTGATAGATCTTGATGGTTTTCTTGTGGATTTTTATTAGAAATATTGAAATATTGTTGGCAATGATATACAAGATAGGGTACATGATTTTTTGGGGATTTGGACATCTACTCAAATCTCTTAATTCTACATAGATTACTTTAGTTTTAATGTAGGAAAGTGCTCTATTAATCTTTGGCTTTAGACTTGTAGGCTTGCATAATGTTATTTATAACTTATTTTGAAAGTCTTCGTAGAAAGACAAAATTATTATGTCAGCTATAATTAGAGATTGCCAAGTAGGATTTGTGAAAGGAAAATAAATTATAGTATTCAAATTATTCTTGTCCATGAATTTTTTCATTCAACTTGAAAACAAAACAATTGAGAGCTTGAAGGTTTAAGCTACTTTATCTAAATGTAGAGACCACCACTTGGAGTGATGGTAAGGTGATTGTTTGTCAAGTCGTAAGACTTGGGGTTGAGCTTGGGTGGAGCTACTTAGAAGAGCTTAGGCTTTTGCTCATCCATGTTCTCCTAGAAATGTACATAGGTAGGATGAGCATTAAGCCTTCGGGTGATGATCCTTGATCCTAACTTGAAAATAAAACAAAGCTTATGGCTGTGTCTTATGGAGATTTTTGGATGTCATATTATATAAATTTGGATTTCTTGATCATTGGTGTTCAATACTTAAAAGAGTGTTATGCTATTACTTCATTTTCAATGTTGCTCATTGGGGAAGTTACAATGGGCTAAGACAAGGAGATCCTATATCTTATTTTCTTTTTATTATGGTGGTGCAAGCTTTTGGATGCTTGATTAAAGAGAAAGTTTAAAAATGAGAGATTAAAGGAATCATAATAGCTTATGGTTTGCCTTATTTTACACGTGCAATTTATTAATGACACTTTTATCTTTCTAGAAGTTGAAAATAGATATATTTGAAATGTTAAAGAGGTTTGGGTAGTTTCCCCCAAGTTTCAAAATTAAAAATTAATTTTGATAAAAACATTTCATTCTTGTTTTTCAGTGATTAGCAAGCAAATATTTTGAATGTTTTAAAATGTTTGGGCTAGTTGTCCAAACAAATATTTGGGTATACCTTTATTTATGGGAAGAGATAAGTTAGAATTATAGGCTAGGATTTTTAATAGGATGGCTTAGAGATTAGCTAGTTGATGTGAAAAACTTCTTACTATGGTTGGAAGATTACAATTAGTTTGCAGTTGTCTTCAATTTGTACCGCTATACTTAATACCATGTCTTTGGACTCCTAAAGAGGGAGTAAAGAGACTAGAGAAATTAAAATGTGATTTTCTTTGGTAGAGTGGTGTAGGCACACCTCTTTCAAGCCCCATTTCTATCCCTATAGGTGGTCATTTGTAGGTTTTGGGAAGCTAGAGAGACGTCTTGGAGGTTAGAGATATGTTTTGGCTGAGAGCTGGTGGTGCATAGGAAACATCCCATTTGTAGGGGAGACATTTCTTATTGTAGTAGAGACATCTTTGGGCAGACGTCTCTTACTGTAGCAGAGATATCTTTTGGGGGATGTCTTGGCCTTAGAGGAGATGTCCCACTTTGATAGGAGATGTCTTGCCTGATACAAAGATGTCTTGTTTGAAAGCTGGAAATGATAGTAAGATGTCTTGCTGAAGTTGTCATGTATGGTCACGGTAAATTCCAAGTTGGTAGTTCCAAATTGGGAAATAATCGAAAAAGATGAGAGCAAGATGGAAATAGCTAGGAATCTCCAAGTTGAGCATGGGACAAGGTTTCCTAAGGTTATTGTGTTGAATTTAATAAAGCAAGATGGGTGTTTCATATTTTGTGGCATGGAGAGTGGCATGAGAGCATAGGTGTGAGATTGCATGAGTATGTGTGCATCTCTATGGTCCATTGTGTGTGTTTGCTTTTGTGTCTCTTTTGTGTGTGTTGTGTGATTGGGTCTCAATCTTGCATTTGTGGGAGAGATCTCATTTGGTTGTGCCTTGCATTGAAGACAATTGTTGTGTGGTTGTAAAGCCTCATGCTATGCAATGTTGTTGAGTGTATGAGTGTGTTGTGGAACCACTGATTTGTAATCTTCTTTGCATTAATTGAAGATATCTAGTTTTTCTTGTTTTCTAACAAATTAAATTATCTTTATAATATACGGATCTGGTGTGTGTTTGAAGGGCTAAAGCAAAATGCAGTGACCCTGCTCCCTAGAGGTCTTGAATAAGGTAAAAAAAGTCATCTATTGGATTAGGGTGTGGTTTTTCATCCATGGGAATGTGGTGGACTTGGACTTAAAAATTACATTGTGTACGTATGGTTCTTTTGGGAAAGGTAGATTGGAGAATTATGATTGAAGATGTCATGTGGGTTAAAGTGATGCAAGCTAAATATTTGAACCACCTAGAAAATAGTCTCAAAGGACCACCCATTATTGGTGCTTTTGCAATATGGGAAGGCCTCAAAAAAAGTGCATACGTGAATGAAAAATCACTGTATGAAATCTCAAGATGCTGAGGCTTGGTTATAAGAAAACAATCAGTCATGCAAAGTTACAAGGACTTATGATAGTTTACACATAGGTCAAATAGATATGGAAACCATTTGTTAGAAGAAAGTGGGTCTAATTTCTAAAGTCTATTGTTTTTTTGAATTAGCATGAAAAGAAGAAAAAATAATTATTGATAATTTGTTCAAGTGTAGATGGATGATGATTAATAGATGTTTTTGTAAGAATGCTTGTGAAGATGGTAATAATTTACCACCTTGCAGTTGCTCCTAGTTTGAATTGAGTTTGGAAAGCTACAAATCAGCATTTTATTAGTGCAAAATCTTTTCAGGGTGTTGCAACAGCTTAGACTTGGATTGGTAGAACTCCATACATTAATAGAATTTGGAGTGCATTAATAGCACATGTGATCTTCTGAATTTGGAAGGAAAGAAATTAAAGATCTTTTGAAGAGATAAAAATCAATCTTGATTTAGAGTATGGTGGCTAGTATAAATAATTGGAAACAAAATGTGATATGAAATGGGACTTGAGTGCCCGAGTATTTGAGTTTTTCATGATTATAATTTTTTATTTTTGAAGTTAGGATTAGATTATTTTATTTTTAAACATTTTGTTAGAAATCTGATCCTATCATATTGGTTGATTATTAAGGTCCCAAGACTAATCTGTTTGTACTGCAAATCTTATTTTATTAATAGTCTGTTTTTACCGGTTAAAAAGGTGTTATGTAAGAAATAATTTATGCTTTTATACTCTATTTCTCTTTGTTTTTTATGTAGAACAAAGTTGACTTCGCCCCAGATTTTGAGAAGATTAGATTTGAGAAATCGAAATTCATACCTTTGGTAAGGGTTTTCGGTTGCTTTTTTGGCTTTATAATTATATAAGTAGGGAATGAAATACTATAATGTTTCTGAGGAAGGTAACTTTTTGCTGTTATACTTAATCATCTATCTACATGTATCAATATTTACTTAGTTCGGATGCCTGCGGATTTCCATTTTATTTTTATGTGTGATGTCTCTGTTCATAGGATTTGTACATTTAAACATATAGTTTGTATTTTCCCTTGGAATATTTTGATCTTTATTAATTTAAGAAGTATGCACGCCATCCTGTAGATTGTGGATTTTATGAACACTACATTTAAATTTAAATTATTGTCCTTTAATGTGAATGAATCAATTTTCATCAGTGACCGTTACTTGAGTATAGTGGTTGAACACTGACGTTTTTAGAATCCAATGCACAAGTTGATATCACATTTCGATAACATTTCTACAGCCTCAAAATTTATTAAAACATGAACAAATTGTTAAATCAGCTCAAAATGATTACAAGATATGATAAAACGTCTATGTTAGGATGGCCTATTTTATATGCCTGCAGTTGTTTTTTTATTAAAAAAAAAAGTAATATCATCATCTTAGCCTTGTCCTAACAAAATGGGGTCA
Organism: Gnetum montanum; assembly: GCA_015680685.1. NCBI lineage: Eukaryota > Viridiplantae > Streptophyta > Gnetopsida > Gnetales > Gnetaceae > Gnetum > Gnetum montanum. The sequence continues at coordinate 253,166 of MNCI01027120.1, read as the reverse complement.
GCCATATAAGTTCTCTTTCGACATTTGCCTCTATTAAGAATTAAATCCTTATCTATCTGCAAATTTTTTCATATAATCTTTAATCATTTTTTCCTTTGTTTTTTTAGTTTTCCTTTGAGCAGCTTTCCTGTAGTTGCGATGTGGTAAACTTTTTTAGGGGCTTATTATCTGATCTTCTTTGCACATGATTAAAGCATCTAAGATGTCATTTCTATAGCTTATCTGCAATAAAAACAACTCCAACTCGTTATCTAATGTCTATATTATGCAATTTATTTCTTTTTGTAATATTTTAACATCCAAGTATTCACATTTTAGCTACACTAATTTGTTGTTCATACCACTTTTTTACATCTCAATGTTTAGCACCACTTTTTACATCTCAATGTTTAGCACCATATAAAATAGCAGGCTTGATTTTTTTTAAACCAACATATAACATAAAATTGAAATTTTGTGATCATCATGGTGTCTTCATTAAATTAACTTGGGTATATGGTAAAGGTACTTACATGATTTTCAAATGACTCTTTACAGCCAGTTATCTACCGTAAAAAATTTTTAAATTTCATTTTTGAAGCTCAAATTATGAAAATAAAACTGAAGTGTTTTTTTTTANAAGCTCAAATTATGAAAATAAAACTGAAGTGTTTTTTTTTTAAAAATAAAACATCTATTTGGAGATTATGAGACCTTTGGGCTCTATTGGACAGAATTCTGTTTCAGCCATTTGTTTAACACAATTCAAGTATATCTGAATGTGATCCTTTGGGATTGTGTATTATAGGGTGCAAGTGACAAGTCTTACCAACAAGGTACATCTTGTTGACAAATAAATGTTCTATATGTTGGTCCTTATTAGTATGCATGTTGCAATTATGTTATATGTAGGCAATGTAGGTTCTTATAACATAAACAACATCTATCAATAAAATAGCCATTGGCAGTTTTCTTGGAAATTATTTAGATTTTGAGCCATCCTTTCTTGGCCAGCAGTTTATTCATGGATTAGTTGCAGATTTTACTTTGCCTCCTATATGAGTAGATCTTGTGATATATTGGAGAAATTAACTACGTCTACTAAATATTAACCAAGTTTTCTATGAGATCTGTTTCAAGAACAGCTAGTATCCAAAACTTATCTTGCTATTTTGAGAATAATATACCATACCAAAAGACCTTTTTTCCATATGCTGTTTCCTATGGTTTGCTTGTGCACGCGCATTTGCTTTGTCATTTCTGGGCTTCTACATTTAATGTGATTTTTTTCACTAATATAGCATTTTACCTGACATATATTTAAAATTCAGTCAAATCAAAAGATTGCGTATATTTCTTTGATTTCAACGTTTATACCATAACAGTGAAAGTAATGCATTCTGCAGGAAATCCAAGGTGGAGACAAATCTTCACATATTAGTAATGCTGCAAATGATAAAGTTCCTAATGTGAGTTCATTTACATAATCCTGTAGTGTTTATTTTGTTTTTAGTTTTCACGGTATGTCATTGTTTCTTTATGATATCTTTTTTGTTAACTTTGCTGATTTATGGTTAAAAATAAGATTTTTTTCTTGCTGTTAATTTTATAATGAACCATGTACATCTCCAAGGGATGCTGTCCTTCAATCCTGAACCGCATAAGAAATTGCCAAGAAACCATACAAGTTTTATGTAGGGAACACTACGGAAGCACTTCAGAAGAAATGTTCAGTAGAACAATTCCAAAATTGTTTACATGATATCAATTAGCCTAATAAGATTTCTTGTGCACATCTTTGTAAAAGAACGTATTGATTGTACAGCTTCATGCGGGCACATGCCTCAAATCTGTAAAACACTAAAGCATCACGTATCAAGCCCAGCTGCAATGGATGATTGGTAATTTCATGCATTTGCACTCATAATTATTTAAGGGATCCTTAAGGGATCATGAATGCAAGTTCCCCCTTTAAATGGACCCATCTCCTGTGTATGTTATATGCCCTTTCTTCCCTAGGTGTTGGTGCTATCAACTATGAACTCTCTTAAAACTGCTTAGACTCATGGAAGCCTTCATCTTGGAAGATCACTGCTCTGCTTTTCCGCATTTACTTGCATCGAGTGACTATGTTGTAATCTTTGTACAAGCCCAATAAATTAAGTATTTTAGAAATAAAGATGGTTGAAAATTTTCAGAACTTCTTTATCTTGAAGAATAATGTCAACCTTCCAATCTTTAATATATCATATCGATCTTTAGGCCAATAGAAGAAAGATCAGAAGGTGAAAAAGGGGGAGGGTGAAAAGAAGAAAGAGGCCGAGCAAAAGAAGAAAAGTGGGGAGGCCCTAAATCAGGAGAAGACACTGTAGCAACACTCAATATCCGTGTTGGTCTTATTCAGAATGCATGAAAGCATCCATCAGCTGATAGTTGGTCTTATTCAGAATGCATGAAAGCATCCATCAGCTGATAGGTTAGAGTGAAAACAGATGCTAGAATTAAGGGAAATATACCTTTCTGAAACTTTCTTGAATTTATTGTTTGAAACAAATCTTTTTTTCTACTCACTGCATTTTCCTGCAATAGTTTGCTTGTTGAAGAGATTGCGGTGGGAGAAGAGAAGGTGCGCCAGGTTGTGAGTGGTTTGGCCAAATATTTTAGTCCGGATGCACTTTTGGTACGTACATTTGACTGATTAATTCTTTTGATGTGTAATTCTTTGAGTTATTTTTATATATGTTTATTGTTATTTGGCTAGCAAGAACTAATTGCTAAATCAATATTTTCATTTCAATTCCAAAGCTGTAATGAACTGTCAAAGAAAGTATTTTTACTTCCTCTTTCATTTCAGTTTTCTAAGAGGATACTGTGCCATAATTTTAATGTACAAGTTTATTTCATGGATTTATCTACCTTCTTCGCTTATAAGTTAAAATGATGATTGCTTGTAAGTAATGTTGTGTTGTAGAAAATGCGTGTTAGTCTTAAGAAATTTTTTTTGGTTCATTTTTAGAATCGCAAGGTCCTTGTTGTGACAAATGTTAACCAGGAAAGCTTAGAGATGTGATGTTTTCTGGTCTTGTAAGTGATTCTTTCATTGACATCTTCATTATATGTTTAAGACAATTTTCTACTTTTATTCTTGTACTTTTCTGGTATAATGTGGAATACAATTTTGTCATGTGCATTTTCCACCTCAGGTGCTGTGTGCCTCCAATGAGGATCATACTGTGGTGGAGCCATTATTGCCACCTGAAGGAGCAAAAATTGGTGAGCGTTCTCTGGGTAAGTTGATTGTTCTTTCTACTAATACTGCCTGAAATTTTCTGCTTTATAGTTATTGGAAGTATCAAGATCTTAATACAGATGTGCATTGTGGTTGTTGGATCCTTCTGATTATTTCAGTGTATTTTTCAGTTTCTAGATTGTTTTGCCATGTGTTCTGATAAAATTGTGCTGTATCCAAAAAATTTTATATCATCTTTTAAAACAAAAATTAGCTACAATCCCACAAAATTCAGAAGAAATTGCAATGCTTGTGGCTTCCTGGTTGACAAACCAACACAATTACCACTAGCTATCTCAGTAGTGTATCATCAATAAAATATTTGGCGTTGAGAACACCTACATGCACTTAAAGAAACGAAGGTTTCTGATTTAGATTTTACTATTACACAAATTTGATTTTAGCAATCTACAATAGATACATCACTTAGTGCATGGAAATTATTAGAAAATAACAGTTATTATATATTGTTCATATGACCAAGTTCAGTGCTTCTATGTGACAATTAGTAGTTTCTTGAATTTTGAAGTTGACCAGACATAATTTTAATTATTTTACTCCTAGAGGCCTTTGATATACTTGTAAAATTGTAGAACTGCATGTTTGGTTGCCAACCAGAGTCAAAGATATAAGTTGGGATTTATGAGTTATGCTACTCTAGCTGTACCGTCAATGGTGATGGAAGAGATGGATTAACAAAGGCCAAAAACATTTTTAGTTTTTAGACTTGAATTTTTTTTCTTATTATTGCGAAACATTGTTGATTCTTTATTTTTGAATTATTCTATCTGGTATGCCCATGATGTAGATACGAAGGAAAGCCGGAGGAAGTCCTTAATCCCAAAAAAAAAAGCAGCCAGAGAAAATTTCGGCGGTAAGAAATGTTTTCTTTCTTCCTCTTACTTTCAAATTTTTATAACATTTTTTTCAACAAAATTCAAAGTGGTTTATATCAACAATAGCTAATACAAAATTGGGCCTCTAGGACCAGCCTAGCGATTCAACACCCAGTAAATGCAACTAAAACATCACCAGCAAGATATGAAATTAACCACCGTGTCTGCAAGGCACTCCTTTAGCCAGCGTGCAAACAGAACTAGAGGAACACATACAAAAATAAATTTCTATAACTTCTAGTTTTATTGATTGTAGAATCGTTTAAACTTGAGACCATATGCGGCCCCATGGCTTATAAGAATTGCAGATTTTTCATTACCCGATACTTAATGACATGGAGTTGTCAATTAATATATGTCAAGTTGTATTAGAAAAATCATCGCAGAAATTGCGGGATAACAATTCATAAATATTCTTGAGCTCACTATAGACGTGATATCACCATACTTGGGGGCCTGGAATGTGGTTGCTGTTGAGAATTTTATCTGTTGTGTCAGTGGTCAGCCACTGTAAAAGCCCTAACCTGATGCTATAGTTTTATGCCACTTAAAGTGCTGACCATGTTTATTTTGATAGCATGTTTCAAATTTCTACGAATGTATGCTGTGTAACATATAATGCCGAATTTTGTTAATTTGTGTCTCACCTATAAACTACGTTGCATACAGGGTTGGAATTTAACTCCTATTTTAAGCGTTTTTCTATATGGTCTTGGCATAAAATACTTTAATTTTTCAAGGTAATGCATCATAAATACTTTATTCTTTAGCCAATCTTGTTGGGACAAGGCTGATAATGATGATGATGGTGTGTTATAAAAGCAGTAAAAAAGGTATGTCACTTTGAGGCTTTGAAATGTAAAAATGTTACTCTTTATCTAAACAAATAAAGATGGTATACTTGTAAGGTGGATAGGAAAATAAGTATTTAGAAGTTTTAGTCTTGGTTATGGTGAGTAGATTTGTTGTTTTTCAATGGATCTGATGTTTCTTTAGCAAATCTAATTTTTTTTTAGATTCAATATTTTGCTAGCAAATCTGTTTTGAATTACATTCACTATCACTAAAGTCAGTAGGTGATTCTTCAAGTGGATCCATTGGGTCTTTGCCATTCCACAAATTACTTGATGATTTAAATGAATTTATTACTCAAGAAATTTTTAGAAGGTATGTTTTCGTGCAAATTTTGGGTTATTGACCTCATTCCTCAAGTTTTTCAAGTCTTTTAAATTTAGTTTGGAAAGATTAAGGATTGGATACAGTCCATGTATGCTATTTGTCAAACTCAAGTTTTTTGGGTGGAATTTGTTGATTTGGTGATGGTTTTAAGGTTTTTGATATTGATGTTTTCAATCGTTGTCTTGCTTTATTAATTATTCAAAATGGACTTTCTTTTAATCTAACATTTCCTAAATTTCAAAGGGTTCCTTATTTTGTTGAATTGTTGAATCTTCTATTGATTTTTGAAAAAGGTGAAAAGGATATTATTTCGTGAATTGGACCAATCAAGCAATTTGAAATCCTAGCTACATATAGTGGTTTTCGTAAAATTTAATATATGATTGAGGTGGATCTTGGTTTGCTTAAGTGAAATTTTCTTGTGTGTTGGCGACGAAACTGGTTATGTATAAAATGTTGTTTATTACAATCTTCTAAAATCATGTCACTATTGTCATTAAGAGAACAATATGTTTGATTCATATCATTTTATGTTGTGAAAAAAGGCTATACAAGCATGTTAGCATCAAGCTATTATAAACATTGTTAAGGTTTCTTCTACAAATGTTGTAGATCTTGCCAATGTTTTTTCTACAAATGCTATAGCAATGATTTCTTTTGCTAATGTTTCAAGAGTTAGTCCACCATTTTTCTTTCATTGTTATTCAACAAAATGTACTTACGAGGAAGGCTTCTAATAATCAATTTTAACGAATTTTTTAATGACCAAGGGGAAATAAATATTTGTTCCTAAGGTCTCATAGGAATTTCTTGTGATTTAAATGGTTTCCAAATAATTCTTCATAATAAAATGAAGTCTATTTGTTAGCGATTATATGTCAAATCTTCAGAACGGTTAGCATGTTATATTGTAATTCCTACTAATGAATTTGCAGCTATTGGTTAATATATAGAGATAATATCTTTTAATAATGTTGATTCTATTGATAAGATGGAAGCCTTTGCCCCCTCTACCCAATGTCAATCTTTTCATGGAATGTACACTTTTCTATTTAAGATGGGAGGTTTTCAGAATTAGTTGTAGGGATGAAAACTTGAAAAGGCATCCCCAAATCTATTAAGCCTTTTTTTTTGGTTGATTTGGAGTCAGTGTAGTTCACACAAATAGTCCAAGTTTGCAAGATTTTTGTAAGTGTTGATAACAGTTGCAAAATTTTCTAAGTGTCCTGACTATGCTCTCCCTTCCAGGACTACTCTCCAGAGCGTAGTTAGCATAGAAATGACGAATTTTGCAAATTCTCGTAAGTGTCAAGTTAGAAGCTACAGAGCCGGGTTAGCATGGAAAGAATAGTTTGGCAAATTTTCTAACTTCTGAGCTTATGCTCGTTGCTACGCTTCAAAGCATAGCCTGTATGAAGACATCAATTTTTGATAAATTTTTTTAAGTGTTAGGGCTATGCTCTTATTGCCAAGACTATGCTTTGAACCACATTTTTTGGCAAAATTTGTCTACCTGTTGGACTATGCTCTAGAGCGTAGTCAGCATAGTCATGCAAAACTGTCTCCAAAAGCCTCGTGAACTCAGCATCGGCCATCATCTTAGCTTCAACATTCTTTCAGCAAGCAAGATCAACAATGTGCATTTTTTTTGCACCCCACATTTGCCCCTAAATTGTATCTACACTTGACACCATTCGAGAGAGTGGATAGCATAGGCTTGGAGTGTAGTCTCCAAAATTGCACTGTTTTGCATTGTTTTTAGGTACTTTGTGGTCTATTCGGCACTTGCACATGCAGTCTCAGCAACATAGTCACAGTTTGGCAGTATCAAAAGGTCCATTGGAGCACATTAGCAGAACACCATTTGCTTCAGTAGGTGCATAGTTGGGGCTAGCGTAGTCTCAACGACCCCTTTGCCACGTGGCATCCAATCTACGATTCATGCTAACCCTAACCCTATAAATACCCTGGTGCTCTACATTTTAAGGGTTGGCAATTTTTGCATTTAGTTGACAAATTTGAGCATTGGCATTCTTGGCACTCTTGCATCCTAGAACAGTTGCATTTTGGCAAAGTTTGAGATAGCACTTGGTACTTTTGCACACCATCACAACATTGTTGCATATCTTGAACCACTGCAACCTGTAGGATACAATAGTAGCCAACTCGGCAAGCCCATAATTCACGGTGGACATCAGTTTTTGTAACCCAGACACCCTGAGATTGTGACTATGCTACCTACTATGCTTGTTTGTACACCATGTACCTCCTCACCTTTTCTTTGCAGTTAACTATGCTCCCCCCTTTTGGGGTGATGCCTATTTCTCTCTCACTTACATTCTATGCATTTTTAGCATCTTTCCCTCGCATTCTAGCATTCTATTGGCATTTTTTTGCTATTTTCTGCACATATTCACGCATTTGCATCCTCATTTTGCACTAAAAACTTTGACTACGCTCGCCCTCGTAGGCATTGTGGACATTGCAAACATCGTGCAAACCCCTTGTATTTATTTTGTCGTAACACCCTGTAAGTCCCAGTTTGATTGACAAGACTATTTTGGGCATCTCATCTCCACGTCCAATAGGCCCTTGCATGGATATGGGGTCAAAGCTGTACAATTGTGAACCTCTCGGTATACCATTCTAACCTTCGATGTTTTTGGTCGCTACAATATTTTCATTTAGTATCGACCTTCTTTAATCCAACTTGTTATTCGATCATCAGAAATGTAGTGTTGATGACAAGATAATCTTCTATGAGGAACATATATTCCAAGTTCTCTAAAAGTTGCTTAAGTTCTAGTGATGGTGTAAGGATAATCTGGATAATATTAAGTGTTTTCTAAAATTTAGAATTGTACTTAACTACTAATGTAACACTTTTGATCCTAGGATTTCGATATTTTACTTTGAGGTATATTTTAAGACTATAAGATCAAAGATTTCATTGTTGATGGATCTTACTACATTTTATTAAAGAAAATCCTCCTAGATTTCCATAGTAGCATTATAAAATAGATATTCTTTTGGGAAAACAATATCTTTGATTGCATGAAGATGCTCTATGATACAATAGGAACACCCTTGCTTTTAATGAGATTGGGAAGGATCACATGATAGCAACTTATACTTCATTCTTCTAGCTACATTCTTACTACCAATTCCTAAGTGAAGACCTTGAAACATACTTTTGACATTAATGGTGCTTAATTAGGCTCTCCCATGATCATTAGAAGTGTACACTTGATGTAAAGCCTACCTCAATAGACTCCAAAAAGGATTCATTCCACAAGCTTTCTAAAAAAAATTCAACTTAGTAGCAAGAATAAGATAATGAATTAGAGAGAATTCTCCTTTTTATAAGAAAGCTCTTATTATGTAGAGAATTACATAAAAGATGAGGAGCCAAGCTAAACTCAAACCTCTCCTAGGGATATTAGAGGCCACACATGTTCCCTCTCAATCCTTAATTGCTTACAATGGAGCTAAAGCTCAAGACAAGACAACTATATGAGATTCTCTTAATCTCTCTCATGTGTTCTTCCTTTTCTCTCACTCAATTCTTCTTGCACAAGCTCTCAAGAGACTTCTCAAATATCTCACTCTTACTCTTCTCCTTGAGACTAACTTGCTTCCTCTGATTAGCCTAATTAGTCTTCTATCTTGGACTCTTATTTATAGCTTCTTTGTGTGACTCTCCAATCTACCATTTAATTTGATGTCCATTAAAATCCACATTAGAAGTCTAAAGGAAATAGTAGACATCTATCCTGAGTACAAAGATGCCAAAGTAGATGCCTTAAAATCATGTTAGACATCTTGGATTAAACGTCTTGAAACTGTATAGACATCTAATATGCATATTAGATTTCTAACTATTAGGGTAGACATCTATCTTGCCAAGGCCAAAACTAAGGATGCTCATTTTGAGGTCTAGAACCTCTTGACACCTTTAAACAAGTCCCCATAGCCCCCAAAACCTCCTAACTCATCAAAATAAGTCCAAAACACTCCCAAACATGGAAAACCACCTTGGAATCATCGTCAAAAGTTCAACACAAGAAGACACACACAAAAACAATACATAGAAATATCCAGGATACATTGAGGATTAAACAAGGGATGGGTGATGTCCTCATCATCTCTCCAATCTTAAAATGTTATGCTTAATGATCTTTCATAAGCTGGAAGGTACCATGCTACCATGACTCAAGGCCAGCACTCCTATCATAATAATCAAAACTCAATGTATCAAAAATATCATGAGAATGAGTATTAGTTAAGTTTTGGTTTTGAGCTTTCCTTGCTCATGGAGGTTTGTTCTCATGCCTCACCATGCTTTCTTCGTTTGAGTATCTCCTTGGAATGCTTCCCTCGCATCTCCATGATGATCCACCCTTGTAACAAATGAAGAATAAGAAAAAAAGAAAGAAAAAGGACTAGGCTTCCTTAACCCAACATCCTTTCTTCCTTTCTTTTTCCTCTTCTTCACCTTCTTCCTTTTGATGTTTGGAAGACTACCTCTTAGCTTCCTTTTACCATTAGCTCAACCATGGGGATTGCCTTCATTCTGCTCATTCATTTCACAGCCAAGATAATCAAATTCATCACTATCAATGTTCTCACGAATATCAATAATGATTTTCTCATAATTACTATGCCAATGGCCATCATCATTAAATAAATTATCATTATTATTCTTCCTCTCACTAACAGTGACATCCAAAGTCACAACATGACTCTCATTCTCATCCCAATCACCACAATGATTATGATGCCCCATCATTACCATTGAATAAAACCGTTACCACGTTGAAGTGAAATATTAGCATCCATCACAGTAGCTTCAACATGGGAGACATTACTATCATTTTCAAGGTAAAGATCATAGTTACTTACCTCTTCATGGCTTCTCCCATCCAACTTTATTTCAACTTGATCTTCAACATGTGGTTGTCCAATTTCATCAATGCTTGAAGCTTCAAGATCCCAAATAGGACTTTCCAATTCCAACGGCTTCTCCTCTTTAAAGGAATCATCAACAAGATCTTCATGCCATTTTGTAGTTACCAACTCAAAAGGTAAACTCTCCTCCATGGCTTTAACATCAAATTCATTAAAAACATCATCAAAGCAACTATCCTTCCACATACCTTGGCCAGAAGACTCCTGTATCTCCCATGAGATAGCCTTAACTTAGCTTAGAATCTCTTTTCCCTTGCCATAAGGTACAGAACAATTGCAAAAATTATGAGTATCATACATTCTAGTGATACCTTTGATCTTCCTTGAAGAAATTCCTTGATCTTTGCCACTCCTTTGCCTTTGATCTTTTACCTCCCATGACTTATGAGGGAGGAACTCTTCTTGATCAACAACATACACCATCTTGGACTTTGAAGATTTCTTAGTCCCTTTGATGAAGCTCTTAGTTCCCTCTCTTGAAACCTTTAAGTATTGAGGGCTTCTTTGCTCAATAAGAGATACTTGAAAACTCCTTTTCTCTTTGATCTCTCCTTCACCAGATGATGAGCGGCGAGGTACCCCTACGCCCAACCATATGAATCACAGGTGTTCGCATGTGATCCGGTTGAATTTTGAAGACTTTAATTACCAAGTATACTAGAGCTAAATGGTAAGTTTGTGTTGTCCATTTCTTGTCTTCCTAGTCTCACTTGTGAAATGCAAGTGTATGGTTAAGTGTGACTGAGGCATAAGATTTTTATCATTTTATGTTTTATCAATTTAATCACCTAAAAAAATAATGAAAGTGAGAGTAATTAAATGCTAAGTGAACTATTGTCTAATCTAGCCTAACACAAGTAATCATCCCCACTTCCCAGACACATCTTGAACTTCATGTAAACATTGCTAGGTTGTCAAACACTAACCATTTCTGAGCTACCAAGTGTCACACATATGTTCGAAGGGGTTGTGCTTTTGTGTATTTTAATTAATTGACTAATTAATCAAAATTAGTTGCTGAATAAATAATGTTAAATGTGAATTGCATGAAATCACAATGTATAAATGCATAAAGAAAGAACGTCTCAAGTGCTGCAAGGAAGAATCAAAGAGCTCATGTTTATTGCCAATGTAATGGCATGTTCAGGTATATCAATGCTTGAATAAAGATTTGATTACACTTAGACTTCCTGTTGTGGGCACTTGGAAAATATTCTAACTCTTGAATGAACAAACTGTAAGAATTTTCCTACTTGATTGAAAAAGCTCTCCCCCAAATCGTGTGCCCAGGGGCTATATTTATAGGCCTAGGAGTACCTCACAATATTGCATGCATGATATCGCATCTTAGGCCACCTCGATATCGGGGCTCATGTAAAACATGATTCATCATACCCCCATGATTGAATGAAAACTCGTCCTCAAGTATAGAAGAAGAGGAACAAGTCCCTTACAAAATATATTAGGAGGAATGGAATGTTTGACTGATATGTAAAGTGACACAAAGGAAATGGAGAAATACAAAAGTGCCGAGCATACATCATTAGAATTATGTACAAAATTGGGTGTTCATGATAGTAGGAAAGAACACCTTCAGATCCAATGGACATCCAACCCCTCTTGGCAACAAAAAAATGAGGGAGAGGTAGAAGAGATCTAATGGTCATGAAGAATCTCTCATGAGTGATATTACTGTGTCATCCTTGGTGAAGAGAGTCCCACTTCTAGTCCATGTTTCCCATTGCAATCACAACAAAATCAAGGATTAGCATATAAAGTGTAACACATAGTAGTTGAATACCTTGTCTTGCAGTGATTATATCTCGTTAAGTTGTGTTTGTGGTAGATTGGTTGCTTGATAATGTTAGTGGTAAGACTAACAAATAGGTTAGGTAAGAGAAGCAATCCATCAAATTTAGAAAAAGCTTAACACAAGGAATACTGAAAAGAGGCTATAGAAATTCACAACAATAAAAAGAAAGAATTCACTAAAAATAGTTGTGAAGATGTGCATAATTGGATGGCATTGATGGGGTAAATAAAAAGAATTTGATTGTAAAAATTTCTAAGGTTAAAGAACTTAACTTAACCAAACCAAAAGATATGCAAGTGCCTCCTCCCCAAAGTAGGCATAGGCTCTTTATGCCCTTGCATAACTTCAAACCAAGGAGTATGTGGGCTCTGTGGATGATTAATGGTTATGGAAGGTTAAGTACAAAAACCCAGAAGTAATTGACCGAGAATCCCAACACATCAAACCAGAACATCGAATCAAAACATGAAACCAGTAGTGAGATGAGACATGAAAAGCATAGATGGATGAGAGAGAGAATGGAATGGAGTTCCTAATTATGATCACATGAAGTCCCTTGTGGAGTTTATGATTAAATGACTTGATAGGATCCATTGTTAGTCCAAACCAAAACCAACCACTTTTAGTAACTTCACATCGACATTCTAAGATTAGTCCATCCCTTGAGACATAAGAATGCTCCCACAAAACAACCACTATTCCAAATCGGAGAAGAAGTAGGAAGTGAGAAAGGGCCTTAGTTAGAGGAGACAAGACAAGTCCTATAACTAGTTCTTGTAGCCCTTTTATTTGGTTTAAGGGGTGTGCTTCGAATTTCTATATATATATATATATATATTTGAATGGGAACCACACCATGCAAAGAACCATGCATTTTCACATTTATTTTGTCCAAAGGATGTGCTTTGAATCTGCGTCTTTTTTTATCTTTTTTGATGAGGACCACATCATGTAAGGACTTATTTGACTTCCTATCATGAAATGACATGAATCAGTAAGAAATTCATGAGAACACTCCTACACATAGGAAAATGGAAAAGCACGAAGAATACCACATCCCATTGAAGCCACATCCTATCCTAACCTTTGAATCCTTCCCAATTTCGGAAACTACACAAGTCACAAATTTATTAAAGTTGTATTAATGAAAAAGGGACTGCACATTTCAAAAACAAGGAGAACCATAGAGTATGGATGGGTGAATGATGTGGACTCACTACCTGTTACATGAAAAGAAACCATGTCCTAGTTGTTAGTAACGACATTCAAAGTTAGAAACTAGACATCAACAATCAAATCACAAATGATACATACCACCATTGAATAGCACATTACCATTGTACTTGGCACCTTATTAGCAAAAAGAGTAGAGAATTGCACCAAACATAAAAAAATATAAAAGAAAGTAAAAGATATTTAAGAAATATTAAATATACTAACGATGGTGTAAAACAAAAACTTAGAAAAGATCAATAACCTAAAAAACAAAAAGATGTAAAACAAAGAATATGAAAAACAAAAAGTTGTAAAATCAAAAAATGTGTAAAAAAAAAAACTTGAAAGACTAAGGAGCCACTTAATGTGTTAGTATGGATGGCCATGCCCTCCATGACTAAGTTGGAAGGAGGAGATCTGAAAGATTAAGTGTGGTTGTTCATCTTGCCAGGTGTTTATTGAGTTGGTTGCCTTGGGCTCATGGAAAGGTTTCAATTGTTGGATGTTGACTAATTGCTTCTTGTTTGGGTTATCAGGTTTATATATGATCATGGACCTAGATGGAATAGTCTCTTCAATAATGTAAGATCCTTTCCACAATGTTTGAAACTTGGTTTGTTGAGGTATGTGTGCAGGATTCCAGTAGAGAACCTTATCTTCTGGTTGAAACTTGACTTTTCTTATTTTGAGGTCATGGCATTTCTTTTTGAATACCTTATGCACTTTGTTGGATGATAGGGCCATTAATTGATTTTCATCTAGCAAGTCGAGATTCATTGATCTTTACTTTTGTGCTAGACTTAGATCCATGTTTAGGTCATAGGCTCTAGAGAGTGTTTGAAGCTCGGATTGAATGGGCAATGTTGGTAGTTTTCCATACACGAGCTCATAGGGAGAATAACCTATGGGAAGCTTTCATGTAGAGTGATAGGCCCAAAGGGCATCGTTTAATTTGGTGCTCCAATCCCTTTGGTACTTGCTAATAGTGCATGTTAGAATTTTTGTAATCTCTCGATTAGTGACTTCAGCTTGACCATTGGCTTGAGGGTGATAAGGTGTTGTGAGTTTGTGCTCAACCACCAAGCGCTGCATAAGTTCTTGGAAAGTGGCACCTTTGAAATGAGTTCCATTATTAGAAATTAATGCACGAGGCATACCAAACTTGTTTATGATGTTCTGTTGTACAAACTAAGCCGTAGTAGTGGATGTAGAGTCAATGAAAGCTACTGCTTTTTCCCACTTAGTGTAATAGTCAATCACAACTTTATATATGCCTTTTCATTTGACATAGGTGTGATGGGACCCATAAAGTCAATGCCCCAAATATTAAATGGCTTGAGAGATTAAATCCATTGGTATGGCCCCTCCATTCAAGTTATCATTTCACCATCTCTCTAACAATGATTACAAGCACAAATGAACTGGTGTGCATCCCTGAAGATTGTTGGCTAGTAATATCCTGCCATGAGGAATTTTATGGCCATGAGTCTCCCAACATAATGGCCCCCACAAGGGCCTTCGTGAGCATCCTAGAGAATGCATAGTTGAACCGTGTCAAGGACACACCAGTGTACTAGGCCATTAGGACATACTTTGTAAAGGTTCCCATTGATTTCCATGAAATGCTTAACTTGGTGAAGAAACTATTATTTCTTCTAAGTGTTTAGCTCTTACAGCAGTTCTTGCTTGAGTAGATAAGTAAGAATGGTGTCATACCATCTTGGTTTATTGGGAATTTGTGCATTAATAGCCCATGCAAAGAGATAGTAGATAAGGAACTCTCTTTCTCCTTGTCGTTCCATCTTAGCCATGATAAGTGGTCAACAATCACATTTTTTACACCTTTTCAATCTACCATTGTGAGATCAAACTTTTGCAAAATCACGAGCCACCATATGACATGGGGGCTTATCATTGGTTTATTTATTAAAAATTGGATGGAACTATGATCTGTGTCCATGAACACCTTATAACCAAGCACATAGTGCTTGAATGTTTCTAAGGCAAACACCACAGCCATCAACTCTTTTTCCGTAGTGGTGTAGTTCAACTGTGCACCTACGATACTTCAGCTTGTGTAGTGTAATATGGATGCCTTTGATCATCTATATGCATAAGCACTACCCCCAAAGTATAATTTGATGCATTGGTCATCACATGAAATGGCATGGACCAATCAGATGCTTGTAGAATTGGGGTCTCAACAAGCTTCTACTTTAGTTGTTGAAAAGTTGTTTCACATGTAGGGATCCAAACAAGTGATGCATATTTCTTTGTTAATTGAACCAATGACTTGGCAATTTTGGAAAAGTTCTCGATAAAGCGCTGGTAGTAGCCAGTATGACCAAGGAATGACCACACTTCTTTAACTATTTCTCGTTGATGGTTTATTCCTTGGATGATGCTTATCTTTTCAGGGTCCACCTTGATTCCTTCTTTTGAGATATGGTGCCTCAAGACTATGCCCTTCTGGACCATAAGATGGCTCTTTTGCCAATTGAGCTAGAGGTTTGTTTCGACACATCTTCTCAACACTTGCTCAAGATGGTCTAGGGCTTGCTTGAACGTAGCTCCATAGGTAGAAAAGTCATCCATGAAGACTTCTAACCCACCACCAATTTGTTGTTGGAAAATGCTAAGGACTAATCATTGAAATGTAGTTGGGGCATTACATAGACCAAATGACATTTGATGGTAAGAAAAAGTCCTACAAGGACTTGTAAAAGTTATCTTCGCCTAGTCCTTTGGTGTGATTTGGATTTAGTTATAGCCACTATAACCATCCAGAAAGCTATAGTAGCTATCACTAGAAATGGTGTCTAGTATTTGGTCAACAAAGGGAAATGGAAAATGATCTTTGAAAGTTGCCATATTGAGCAGTCAGAAGTCAATGCACACTCACCATTTGCCTACTTTCTTAGGCACAATCAAGAGTGGGCTAACCCACTCACTATTTGCAATAGGATAGATGAATCCTCCCTTGAAGAGTTGCTCAATCTCCTCTTTGACAATATACTTTAATTTGGGATTCAATCATCCCTGCGACTGTTGTTTCGGCTTAACGATAGGGTTAGTGTATATCTGGTGCTAGCATATTCTTGGATCTATTTTTGTGAGCTTAGAATATGACTAGGCAAAGGCTATTAACCATTTTTCCATAACATTCACCAACATCTTCTTTTGTCCTGTAGCAAGTTTGGCATTAATAATGATCAACTTTCCATTTTTTAAGAACACATATTTCATTCTGGTCGGTAGTGTCTTTAATTCAAGGGGTTCTTGTTTGAATTTATCAGGAATCTCCAACTCTCCCCAATTGATATCATTGTGTACTTCCTTGGAGAGCTGGTGATGAACTTGCTCGAGTTCATCCATACTTACAACATAATCACACATTAGGCCTTTAGTAGGTTTCATGCAAAATGTATTGTTGCTAGAATCAGCTGTTAGCCACTGGGTGCCTTGTTGTTTTGTGGCTATTGCATACAAACATCTTTGGATTTTAGCTTTTGGTGCACACTGCTTGCATGTAGAGATAGATGTTCACTTCATTGACCATAGCTTCTACACACAATGGCACCCTAAATCGTTGTATGCAATACATGGAATTCTCTTCTTCTCGATCTTCCCAAATTATTTTTCTTTGGATATCTCTAAGGAAAGATCTCTAATGCCCATTTTGGCATCAACAGTGCTTAACTATGCCTTTCCCATAATAATTGGGAAGTCCACCTTGTAGTTCTCCACCTTGATTATTAGGAAGTCAGTAGGATATGACTATCTACAAATAATGGTCATGATGTCTTCTACTAGTTCCAATGAAATAGTGATGGACTGGTCTACCCACTCTAGCCTGATGTTGCTCTTCTTCAAGGGAGGAAGGTTCCACGTAGTGTACATCTCATGCAAGATCATATTAACATCGGAACTAGATTCAAGAAGAGCTTTACAAGGCTTATTTCTAGCAATTTGCAAATACACTGAGGGACTCCTAGGATTAGCTAACTTTCTAGGTAGGTTACCAACTCAAATTTAATTAGATATAGCATGGGTGAACATCATGGTATGGATTCAAGAGGGGTTTTGGTTTGAAGGGGACTTGAATAAAGGTGATGTAGAGGAAGGTGGAGGAGTAAGGCCACCAACCATTGGTGTGTCTGAGGGCTTTAGTGGATTGTGAGGTCGAAAGAAGGGTCTTTTTTTTATCGTGGTTTTGATCCACTTGGTTGGCTAACTGGTTACAGATTAACTGTCCTCATAGCATTTCTTTGTTATGGTTGGGTAGGCAATTCACCCTACATGGATGGAGTAGGGGGTAGCTGTGTAGGAGGCGGAGGAGTAGGTGTAGGAACAAGAGGAGCATAAGGATAGTATGTGGTGTCCCTCCTTGCATATGGTAGTTCGTAAAATTTAGGAGGGTAGTGGTGAGGTTGGTAAGCAGCAACATGAGTAGAAGAGTCTCGTGGAGATGAAGGTTGGTAAACATAATAACCATAGGGATCTGGTTGCTGGTAGGGGCATTGCTATCTTGGAGGTGCCAACACTAATAATTGTGGTTGCTGCCACTACTGATATAATTCATAAGGTTGTGGTGGAGTTCCACTTGGATAATATTGCTATGGTTGGTGAAATTGTGAAGAGTTTCCTTGTGGATAAGGCAATCTTTTGGGTGTTTGCCTTTGTGCAAGTTGTGGATGTAAGGTGTACACCCCAGATTCCTGCAAGTGTGACACAGTTGGATAACATCCCTTGGGATGTTCATACAGGCAGATGTCATATTTGCCATCATCATCTGATTCACTGTCTACAACCATCTCTATCGTATCCATCTTACCCTTACCCTTACCCTTGGATATGACACGTTCAGCTTCCTTATGTCTCCAACGCTCACGCTCACCACTTTGTTCCTTGGACTCTTTAGCAATTTTTAAGACAACTTGAAACTTATTATCCATGGATTCCCATAATTGGTCAACCTTAACCATAATTTTGAACTGAAGTTTCTAGAGTGGCAAGGTTTTCTAATTAGCCACCTCATCTCTTGTTGACTCATCCTCATTGTCACAAAATTGAACCCCCCTTTTGCAAATAGAAGGGTCCTTGTTGTATTCCTCTGCACTTTTGGATCCAATAGGTGCTTAACTCTATCAGTCTCCCGTAAGCATAGATGCCAAAGGTTTTCCTTGTTTCAGATCACAACCCATCTATAATATGGTGGAGTTGATTAAGTTGAAAATATCCATGGCTGGGACACTTATGCAATAGAGAGTAGTATCAGCCAATAGTAGCATCCAAGGCTCATGATTTCCTAGTTTCCACCCTTAGATCTGCTTCCTCAAGTTGGACACTTGGGAATAAATTTGATATTTGTCATTAAAAAATTCTAACATTATATTTCACCACTTGATTGATTCTAGTTACAAGGACCAGTACTAGTTTTCTACTTCCTTAATGAGTGTCCTTGGAAATAATTTCAACTTCTGCCAATCATTCTTGATATTATGCAAGGCACATGCATCTTGGAAGGCTTGGAGATGATTTTGTGGATCAATGTCATAGCCTCCCTCAAACTGAAAGATGTTGTTCATGTCCAACCTCTTTATTATGCTCCTTTACATGCCTTGTTGGAATCCTTATGGCCTTTGCAATGTTTAACATGCTTCGAGTGGCAAGTAGAGGTTCATCAAGGCCATAGTGATGGTGCCTACGATGTTCTCTACTAACCCTTCTTTCATGGTGGTGGGTCTCTCTGGATCACCCATGCCTTTGATTGTGACTGTCTTGATGATCCCTTCTGTTGTTTCGGTTCCATCGATCACCTCCATTGTGGTCATGCCCTCTATGGCTATGATCTGAATGAAATGAAGAAGAAGAAGGTGATGAAGGAGAAGAGGAAGGAGGGCTTGCATCGTGTTGATGCCTACTACCTTCTCTTCAATGATCATGACCATGATCGCGATCATGACTTCCACTTGCCCCCTTATCATGACTTCCACTTGCCCCCTTTTCATGACTTACTCCTCTAGATCCATTTTTGTCATTGGATCCATTCTAACTACAACTAGGATCATGAATTGTGGATTGCATGTTTTGGTTGAGGGCCCCTTGACTAAAGTCAAAAAGAGGAATTTCACCAAAGGAAAAGTGCCTAGAAAAGTGTTCACCTCCATCCAATGGGCCAAGCAGAGGCGGAAAAGTGTTTGATCCCTTACTGATGAGACGCGACATGCACTGTGCCACGATATCGCATCCCATGCGATATCGCGTACGCGATATCGCGGTCTGCTGCCATATCTATAAATAAGAGGCGGCACTCCCCTCATTTCCCAATCCTGGCTAGAAGTAGCGAAGCTCTGGCAGATTGATCACTCCAGAGTTAGAATTTTTCCCATGTGCCCGCAGTAGGAGTCCTAGAGTGAACGGCTCTTTATTCGAGCA
>MNCI01027120.1:208846-228063 GCA_015680685.1 Gnetum montanum | reverse complement strand
CAGATCCATATCAGCCATACCACAACCTAGCCAATGAACCTAAACTGAAGCAAGGTATTATTTACTTAATGATTCAATTACCCTTGCTAATATATGATTGTGTTGTGTGTGCGGATGACAATCATACAACAACGGAATGGATTTGGCGCAAACACTTGGAATGGAGCAGCGCTGAAGCAGCTATGCAAGGAGCGGAATTGATAATGCGCTTACAGATGGACAATGAAAGGCGCAATCTAGGCGTTGGCAGCAACAAGACTCTTCTCTCTTCTTCTCTTCTATTCTCTCTCCTCTTTTCTCTCAGCTGCCAAATGTGGCCTAATGTCATTGTAATAAGGTGTTCACCCTTGTTGTCATGAACACCAGTTTTTGTCAAGTCTTGTAATAAAGACCCGTTCACATGTCATCCCATTAGTTCCATTCCCCTCAATAATCCCATACCTACCTGATATCACTGTAAGGAACTCGAGGACGAGTTTTCATTCAGTCATGGAGGTATGATGAGATGCGACATGCACTGTGCCGTGATATCGCATCTTTCCCTGAGATATCGCGTACGCGATATCACGGTCCGCCTCCATATCTATAAATAAGAGGCGGCACTCCCCTCATTTCCCAATCCTGGCTAGAAGTAGCGAAGCTCTGGCAGATTGATCACTCCAGAGTTAGAATTTTTCCCATGTGCCCGCAGTAGGAGTCCTAGAGTGAACGGCTCTTTATTCGAGCAGCTTGTAACCTGAACCCAAGTTGTGTACGGCAATAAAGACGAACTTGATTGGATAAACCTTGCAGCACGTGGTTTTATTTATTGTTTTTTATTTACTGCTTTCCTAGTGCGCACAAGTACGACTTGATTACGAGCATCTACGGACGTGTACGGCTAGTCAAGGAATCGGCTGCTTGACGCAATGCATGAGTACGACTCAATTACGAGCATTGGCTGCTTGGTAACCCAGTAGCGTATTCCAGGATTCTGCGCTTGGTAATCCCAGTGGTAGTCCAATGTGTACGGCTAGTCAAGGAATCGGCTACTCATTGCTAGGCTAGAACGTGTGATAAGTACGACTTAGTTACGAGCACCCACGGGTGTGTACGGCTAGCTAAGGAATCGGCTGCTTATCACACTTAAGCTAAATAGGTGCCTCAGTACGACCACTTCGAGCACTTGCGTTACGTGTGGTGATCCCAGTAACGATTAGCGTTTGGTAAGCCACAGTTGCATAGTTCAGGGTGTGTCCGGTAAGTGGGAACGGATGCTGACGCTAGTTAATTTAGACTTAGGACATTAGTTAGAGTTAGCTTAGTTTCTCAACCCTTTCCTCTGATAGCATAGAAGATAAACCGAAAAATACCAAAAAAATCACATACCTCAGACTTGCTTAACCATACACCGTGACACATACAAGCAAGCCTGGGAAGACAACGAACGATTAACCCCAAGTGTTTTTTGTGGCGTTAAGGCATTTAGTCTGCGGAGTTCGACCAGATCGCGTGTGCACGCTCGTATTCGTATGGTTGAGTGTAGGGGTACCTCGCCACTCATCACTTACCCTTCGAAATCTCATGTTGTTGCTCCAGTTAATGATCCCTTAACCTTTGTGCTTCGGTGGGATTGTAATCCCTTGAATCGATATCTCACATGTCATAATCCCCATGAAGATGTTGAAGTCCATGTCATGCAAGCATTAGTTGAAGCATAGCTAGAATAGATCGATCCAGTGGCAACGCAATGTTTCCTTTCATGTCATGCCATCACAACATTTCATCTTGATGTAAGATGAAGGTGAAGCCTAGTACATACTCATTGGGATGAGCATATATCACCTAGTATCGTTGAGGCACTTGGTTTGTCCTGGGTAGAGATAGGCTCCTGTGAGAAGAAGACACTTTATATTAGTAAATCTATATGCAGTGTGCAGTTAAGATTTAATTTAGTTATAATAATAATTTTATTTTTGTAAGATTTGACCTTAGGGTTTGAACAATGAGGTTACTAAGTTTCACTAAGTTGACATAGCGCACATTGAACTAAAGTCCCTAGCAATGGCACCAATGATGAGCAGCGAGGCACCCCTATGCCCAACCATACGAATCACAGGCATTCACATGTGATCTAGTCGAATTCCACAGACATTAATTACTAAGTACACTAGAGCTAAATGATGAGTTCGTGTTGTCAATTCATTATTTTCCTAGTCTCACATGTGAAATGCAAGTGTATGGTTACGTGTGATTGAGGCATAAGATTTTTATCATTTTATGTTTTATCAATTTGATTGCTTAAAACAATAATGAAAGTGAGAGTAATTAAATGCTAAGTGAACTATTGTCTAATCTAGCCTAACATATGTAACTATCCCCACTTCTCGAACACATCCTAAACTTTGTGTAAACACTGTTAGGTTGTTAAATGCTAACTGTTTCTAAGCTACCAAGTGTCACATGTATGTTCAAAGGGGTCATGCTTGTGTATTTTAATTAATTGCCTAATCAATCAAAATTAAATATTGAATGAATAATGTTAAATGTGAACTACATGAAATCACAATGTATAAATGCATAAAGAAAGAAAGTCTCAGGTGCTGCAAGGATGAATTAAAGAGCTTGTCTTTATTGCCAACACAATGGTGTGTTCAGGTACATCAATGCTTGAATAAAGATCTGATTACACTTAGACCTCATGTTGCGAGCACTTGGAAAATATTCTAATTCTCGAATGAACAAACTGCAAGAATTTTTGTACTTGACTAAAAAAACTTTTCCCCGAATCCTATGTCCAAGGCTTGTATTTATAAGCCCAGGAGTACTCCACAATATTGCATGCCCGATATTGCATCTTGGGCTACGATATTGCATATTCAATATCATGTACTTGATATTGCGGCCACCCCGTTATCAGATACCTAATATTGGGGCTCATGTAAAACATGATTCATCACTAGATCTTTAATCTTGTTCATTTCCTTGATGGCTAGAAGATATTCTCCTCAAAATATTTCCCAAGTTAGTCTTGAATTTCTTCATATCTCTTCTTCTTGAAGTTTTTGCAAAATCTTGGTGCTTGTAGGTCCTTACTTTAGAAAGAACTTGCATTTCATTAGCTCTTAAAACTCTTGTTCAAGCTCTTGATTTGTCTTGTTCTTAAGAGTCATACCTTTCATAGGTCTAAAGGTAAAACTTAAAGCAATAAGAATGATATCCAAAAGCAAATGCACAAATATCAACAAAAATATTATTTTCATTCAAATAAAACACCAAGCTTAAACATAAAAGTGTAAATTTGAAGCAATTCACTTCAAACCCTAGCCTTTCAAATATATTGGTGCTTAAGATCACAAAAGAAACTTGATCTCATAAGATTCAAGAAATGTTTACCAATCTTAGGTTCTCCAAACCACAAGTGGCTATAAAGCTTCAAAATTCTTTAAAATCTTGATGAAGATCAACAATTCAAGTGCGGAAACCTCAAAACCAAATGCATATGTGTGGATTTCTCCAAACCAATCGCTCTTATACCAATCTAATGTGAAGCCTACCTAAAAAAACTCCAAAAGGGATCCATTCCACAAGCTTTCTAAAAAAAATTCAACTTAGAAGAAAGAACAAGATAATGAATTGGAGAAAATTCCCCCTTTTAAAAGAAAACTCTAAATATGCACAAAATTACATAAAAGATGAGGAGCTAATCTTAACTCAAACCTCTCTGAAGGATATTAAAGATCAGACATGTTTCCTCTATTCGAAATTTCTCATAATGGAGCTAAAGCTCAAGAAAAGACACTCATAAGAGATTCTCTTAATCTCTATCAAGTGCTCTCCCTTGCATCTCACTCAATTCTTCTTGCACAAGCTCTTAAGAGACTTCTCAAATATTTGACTCTTACTCTTCTCCTTAAGACTAACTTGATTTCTTTGATTAGCTTGATTAGCCTTCTCACTTGGACTCTTATTTATAGATTCTTGGTGTGACCTTTTGTTTTCCCTCCAATCTAACATTCAATTTGATGTCCATTAAATTTGGCATTAGATGTCTAAAGAAAATAGTGTATGTTTATCTTGAGTGGAGAGATGCTAGAGTAGATGTTTTAAAATCATGTTAGATGTCTTGGATTAGACATATTGAGAGTGTTTAGATGTCTAATATGCAGATTAAATGGCTAATTGCAAGGATATACACCTATCTTGCTAGGACCAAAATTAAAGATGCTCATTTTGAGGTCTAGAATCTCCATACACATTCAGCAAGTCCCCATAGCCCCTAGAACCTCCTAGACTCATCAAAATAAGTCCAAAAAAATCCCAAACATGGAAAAACACCTTGGAATAATCATGAAAAAGTTAACAAAAGAAGAGAAACACAAAAAAAAAAAAAAAAAAACACATACACATCCAAGATACATTGAAGATTACATAAGGGCTAGGTGATGTCCTCATCAACATGCTTCATTAAAATTGTAATTTCAAACATTGATGAATTTAAAATTAATGATGCATATCCCAATTGATATTTCCAAGTCTAAGAAAGTTTTGATAGTCTCAAGAGATGTTGGAACACAATCTCAATAAGGAAAATTCAAAAGGAAAGGGAAATACTTGTGTAAACTCAAAAAGTGTAATAGATCTCAATGAACCATACCTCAACTATAAACACAGTATATTTCCTTGAAACCTAAATGTCTAAGGCTTCCAAAAGTATAAAAAACTGCCACTTGATATCTCATCTAAAGGATTTACAAATCTAAAATATTTAACTATAAGTACACCTCAAGACTTATAATTAGCATGATATATTAGAAGAATCATCAATCACTATAATGATGTCTTAAGTGTAACTTGAACTAGCAACGTCTTGCCTAATAAGATAATCTCATTAGATAAATAGAGAGACATTGAAAAATATACTTTGCCAAAGACTGTGGCCAATAAGATAATAATACTAAACATAATGCTTTTAAATACCTTTTATGAGCAATTAAGGAGGGTAAGAAATAGATTTAGGATTCAAGTTAGATGAACAAAGAATTTAGTTATAAATAAAAATTTTAGAGTGATAGAGAATATACTTAAATAAGGAATTTCCAAGAGATGAAGTTGATTGCATAACATGGAAATGACAAACCATGTATATGCCTTTAAATTCATAAAAAGTCTTATGAAGACAAAATGGTAAAATGCTAATGTTAGATGGTATTCCTATCGACACTTGAAAGTTTGTTGTAGATAAAGGGATGACTTGCTTAGTAAATTTACTTAACAAAAAATAGAAGGAAAAACTATTAGATGAGTACACGAGAAGCACCATTATACTTATCTACAAGAATAAGGAAGATATTTAGAACTGTGACAACTATATAATAATCAAGTTTATGATTCACAACACAAAAATACAGGAAAGAGTTATTGAATAATGTTTAAGGTAAAAATAAATAGTCTATGGAATAAGTTTAGTTTTATGCTCAAAAGATTAGCTATTGAAGTCATTTTCTTACTAAGATAACTTATAAAGAAAGTTAAATGTAAAAAGAAGACTATTCGTATACTTTTCATAAATTTCAAAAAATCTTACAATATAGTCATTCCAAAGATTATTTGATAAGCCAATATGTTCCTATTGGATACATCAAGACTAATCAAGAAATATATGTTTAATCCATGACTTCGAGTTTGTACTATCTATTGAGAAATCATTAACTTTGCTATGAAGGTAGGGTTACATTAAATATTAACTCTAGGTTCTTACTTGTTTACTATTATTATGGATGAGATAATTAAAGAAATATAAGATGATATCCTTTGGTGGAGACTTGCGAAAGCCCTAAAATCAAAAGGATTGATAATTAGTAGAGATCAAATGAAATACATGAAGTGTGATTTTAGTAAAAAAGTATGTAATGAAGATTAAAATTGAAAACCAAAAAGTCACATAAAGTAATTCATATATTTAGGATCTCTTATATAAGATAGTGATATGAACAATTGATGAGCCGCGATATCACGTAAGCGATATTGCATTTGCCACGCGATCTCGTGTCCTGCCTCATCTTCTATAAATAAGAGGTGGCACCCTTTGTTCAAAGTAGTTAGACTTAGACCCTTAGCCAAACTTTTGCTGTTTTACCATTCCAGAGTTAGAATAATTTCTGTGTACCTGCAGTAAGAGTCATAGAGTGAACAAATCTTTATTCGAGTAATTTGTACCTAAGTACACATTTGTGTATGACAATAAAGATGAACTTTATGATAAACCTTCCAGCATACAGATTAAGCTAATTAGTAATTAATTATTGTTGAATTTTTAATACTTTCCTAGTTAATTAATCTCTCTCTCAACCTTCGATCCTCTTAGTTAAGTACATTCAATACGACCACTTTGAGCATGCGTGTAGCGCTTGGTAACCCAGTAACGATTAGCGTTTGGTAATCCCAGTAGCGTTGCACTAGTTTAGGATGTGTATGGCAAGTGGGAATGGATACTGGTGTTAGGAACATTTAGAACTTAGTTAATGAATAGTTAATGTAAGTTAGTCACTTAGTTCTCTTTCCCTTTCCTTTATTAGCATAAGACATCAAAAAGATAAAAGCTATAAAAAATCATATACCTCAAGCTTACTTAACCATACAACCATGACAATATAAGTAAGTTTGGGAAGACAACGATTGATTAACCCTGAGTGTTCCTATTGGCACATTTTGGCCATTTCATGGAACAGGTTGGCATGATAAAATTGATTAAAGGTTTTTGCAGTTTTTAATACTCTCTTATTCATAGTTGGAAAAGTGGTAAGAATTCCACGAACTATTAACTATGTTTTCTCACTAAATTCATAAGGGAGCTTTTAAAGATCTATTGCAAAGTAATTTTAGATGCTGAAAGATTGGAGGAAAGGCTATAAAATATCAAGAAATTGCATATAGAATGTTTTACTCTGTCAGAATAAACAAAATTTCAACTTGTGAATAAAGAGAAATAACATCTAAATTTAAAGAAGAAAGAAATGAAGAATCAATGTAACTGCAATTGATGGTAAATTGGTCATTGGAAATTTCAGTAGTCTTCATGAAGCTATTTGTTCATGTACCTTGTATATGAAGTGCAGAACAAAAAAAAGAAGAGAGAAAAAGAATAAGAGTTAAAATGCAATTAGCAGTATATACAAGAATTGAGAATTGGATGTCACAGTAATGTTTATTAAATTTTTTTTTAACAGCAAAAGTAGAGACACTAGCAAAAGGCAATTTGTCAAACACTTTGTATATACTCTGCATTAGAATCAGTAATGAAAATCGCAAAAACAAGAACAGGTTATGAATAAAAATTATTTTAGAAGAAAAACAAAGGAAGCCCTAGGTGAATTTGGGGCAAAAATTTTAGGGGGTTGCAACCCAAAATTGCATTTATCATTTGCTGCTGGAACCAAAGAAAAATAAGATCTCCTTCAATGATCCGCAGTGTCCAGAGAATGGAGTCTGCACGCAAAAAGAAAAATGTAGTAGGGTTTTTATTTTGTTTCAAATGTAGGATATGACAAACAACAATGAGAAGACATGAAATATTAAACATAAACCCTAAGGTAAAGCTTGGCACACAACGAAAATGTTTTCACATCTGGATTCTTGCAATGATGAACTTGCAAACAAAAATTGCAAACACAGCAACGCCCGACGCCAACGTGTCCATCATCATCATTACCATTCCATCAAGTGCAGCTACAGAGACACGAAGACATAGCGAGATAGGTGCACAACTGAATTAGTGGAATGAAATTTCTTCTACGGCACGGAGGATCGTGGATGTGGCCAAGAGATCGATTGCAGGGACTTAGTATTTGAGCTCAGTATTAAACCAACTGGGAGATTAGTTAGCCAATGAATAGTGGTTATGGCTTATTCTAAAGAAAATCGTCATTGCTGAAAGCAAGAACAAAACCTGAACGTGTGAAATCGAAGTAACAAAATAAAGTTCCAATTTCATATGGTTTGGTGGCTAAAAATAATTTTAGCATATTTTCTCACATGCAACAAAAATAAAATGACAATTTTATGGAGCGATTATTGCAATGGCCATCATGGTGTTTGAGAAACTTGATCTTGGACTAAGGTTAAATGGACTAAACAAGATAGAGATCTTGACTTTATTTCCTAAAATTATTATATAGGTTGTGGCTTTTTATGAAAGAAATATTTGTAAAGACACATGCCAATGTTAGCATGATTTTATCCTAACTTCATGTATAAGTTATAACTTCCTAACTTGTTGGGCAAGTAATATCTCCTAACTTGTTGGGCAAGTTATAACTTCCTTACCAAGGAAAGAAGTTACCCAAGATATTTTGTAATATCTAACTACCTATGAGACCCTATAAAAAGGCTTCAAGGGTCTTGGTGGCTAAAATGGGGGGAACATCATTTGTAAAGAAGACATTGTGAAAGATTGCTTGTAAGATGACTTGTTAAAGACAACATTTCAGCCTCTTTGTCATAGTCCTATGAGTTATGTTTATTTTTTATTTTGTTTAAATTGTTTAGCTAGTGGTTTAGATAGTATCATGCTTGGCAAGTAATTTTGGGATTTTTAGATTGCTCTTATTGTTCTTGTTGCATGATAGAAAATTTCTATTAAAATTTTGCCATAGAAGAGCTTGTGTTTGAAAGCCTTAAGAGCATTTTAGTAGTGAATTTTATTATTGTGCAATGTATAAGAACCGCTATTGAGATTGTTGTAAAAGAGCCTCTCCATGTAGTCAAGCCATTGAACAATTCAATAGTCAAGAGGGTTCAGAAAATCTTTGGTATTTTGATAGGACCAGAATAGCTTCTTTTATCTTTAAAGTGAATCTCTGTGGTATTTCAATCATAAATTGTCAAGTCTTTTGAAGGTTTTGTTGAATGCAATTGTTGACATCCATTATCTAGCCAAAATAGAGTCTGGTACGGGATAGTTTACGCAGCAAATGTTTTTTGGTAGCATAGTAGGATTATCTTGAAGAAATTGCTTATTTAAGCCTTGGAAGTTTAAACAATTCATAGTTACTGAATTTGGGATAGCTTTATTGCGAAGTGTTTACTCGTATCATTTTACCTTGTTTAAACATTTGAGATCTTTACACAAATCTGCTTTTTTTTCTCTTCTTTCTATATCCATTGAATCTCACTTTATTTCTAGTTTTCTTGTGGAACTATCTCTTTCTCTGGGGAAAATTAGAAGTAGATTCGCAGAATTGTACTCAAATGTTTTTGCAAAACTTTATTTGTTACAAGTAGGTATTATAAGGAGACATATACTAAGCAATTAAACAGAATAGGAACTCTCAACAACTCACAGTACTTTGCAAAGTTGGCTGAATCTATTTAAGATAAGTCATTTATAGTTTTACACACAACCCAATTATTTCATTTTTCACAACAGCACACACACATACTTACATTAACTACCTAGTCTATTTGGAGGTATTTGGGCCTTGGTGTTGCTAGAGACCAGCAAGCACCTAAATCCTGTTCGAGGACACTCGTTGGCAGTTGCGTCCCAAACGGTCGCCAACAGTTCCATTAAGGCGCGTAAGCACTTAGTCCTTGGAGTTCAACCGAATCACACGTGAAATGCTCATATTCGTATGGTTGAGTGTAGGGGTACCTCGCCACTCATCAACAATGATGTGATAAATAGAATTCAAGTAGGATGGATGAAATAATAACAGGTTAGTAGTGTACTTTGTGATAATAGAATTCTCACTATATTGAAGGAAATGTTGTAAATATCTATTATTATACTTGAAGTTATTATGATGTGGAAATCTTAGCTAATCAAGAAGTGACAAGTTCAATGCATGCATGTAGTAAAGCTACACATGCTTAGGTAGATGGTTGGTGTGACTAATAAAGATAAAATTAATAATTCTCTTATTAGAAAACATTTGGGATAACATGTGTAGATGAAAATATTAAGAAAAGTCATCTTAAATGGTTTGGTCATGTGCAAAGAAGGCTACAGAGTGTAGTTAGTAGAAGAGATTGCTTTGCAATACAACTTTATAAGATTTTCATGATAAGGCTCTTTATGAGCTAAAGATAGATGGCTTAAATGATTAGCTCATTGTTTGACAACTCAAGTGATTAGTCCACTATCTAACAAGGATTTGCAGTAAATATTTTGCAAGTTTTAATCATACTTGAAACATTGTTATATTTCTCTATAAATTTATAAAGTAAAATATTAGTTATATGTTTTGAAATGTGTATATATAGTAATATTATTTTAGGTTTCTACATTCCTCCTCCTTAGGAGGAAATGAGGATGTTGAATCTAAATTTTTTTAACATTGTTCCTCTTTATGTTTTATGTAAGTTCTATGAAAGTATTATATTGGGGATACATATAGTCATAAAAGTTTTAGATTTAGACCCATTCTCTCTCTTTTGTTTTTGTAGAGTTCTATTGAAGGGAATTTGTTAATATTAAATATATGCCCAAGCTATATATCAAACATGATACTTTTATAAAACTTATATGGAATATAAATTTTTCTTAAGTATAATTCAAATTAATAACCTCTTGTCTATAATCCTTATTAGATAAAGAGCTAACCACTTGAGCCACCTCTCATTGACTAGAGTTGTATTGAGAGATGTTAGAATCTAAAAAAATTTGAGTATATGTATACCTTAAAACATATAGTCAACTTGATAGTTTAGAAAAACTTAAGAATGACATAGCAATATCTTAAGTTTAACTTGAACTAGTAACATTTTATCTACAAATCTTTATTAAGTAATGAGCTATCTTCTTGGGCCAGCTCTCATTGGCTAAAGTTGTATAGAATGTTTGGTCTAGTGATAATAATCTTGATTTGAAAGCAACAAGTTATGGGTTTGATTTTGGTAGGCAATGCTAGGTTATGAAGTTCTAATTCGACTATATATCTTAGGGTGCGGCTATGTTACAATTATTTTGGGGCTCCAATGTCCTACCATTTGAGTTATCTTAGAGTTATTTGATCTTCTTTGCAAAACTATTTAAGAGTTGTCTTAGGGTTATTTGGTATTCTTTGCATGTGCCCAAACCATCTAAGATATTACACGTGTAACTTATCTAAAATAAAAGTCACTCCAAGTCTTCCTCCAATGTATGTATTGTACAATGTAGTTTAGTTGCTTTAGTAACATTCAATATCTATCTAAGCATTCACATTTCTAAGATTGATTTGTTGTGCATACCTCTTTTATACTACCAAACATTTAACATTATATAAAGTAACATACCTAATTGTTGTTTGTAAAATTTTTCTTTTAGTTTTATTATGATTCTTGTATTGAAAAGTCTTGAATTAAAAAGAAAAATGCTTAAAATAAGGTGTTAACTTAATTGTAAGAGCCTTGATGTGTACTCCCTAAATTAACTATTCAAGTGAAGTAGAAATGGTTGAAACAAAGTACGAACTTTTTTTGGATTAAAAACATAGCCCTTGAAGGAACCAATTCTTTGAATTACTTTTTAAATTTGCTTAGTCTTATCAACATTGATTTTTTTCAATGAACATTGCTTATTTAAATGGTGTTAACTTAGCAATGTAAATCCAAAAAAACTATTACTAAATAATAAAATTTATTGGTTTTTAATATGTATTTATAAATTTTTAGAGTTTGCAACATATTCTTTCATGTAAAAAGCTCTTCGTAATTTGCTTTTATATTCTATGAAGGAACTATTCAGGCAAAAGAAGAACCTTATTTTGATTAACATTAGCTTGAAGGATAAATTCTTTAACTTACTTTTTCAATTGCTTATAATTTTTTTATAAGTTGACAATTGGCAATGTTATTGACTATTGATTATTTAATTCCTTCTATTTTCTGCTTTTCTTTATTGACATTTCTTTGCCAATGACATGCATGTTACAACAACTGTCATTAGAATCCTTTTAGCAATAAATATTATTGCAACCTTGTAAAATGATGAAAATAAAAATTGCCATTATTAATTTGGTTAGTATCTTCCATGAAATATTTTGAAGTTTCATTGATCTAAAAATAATATTCATAAAACTTATCTATGTTAAATTGGTATAGACATGTTATATTTAAATTATCTTTGTAGCTCTCTTCCTATCTTTTGATAAGTGGTGGACATTTTAGGAAGTAAATCACTTCTAGTGATTTTATTTGCACAAAAATGTCCACCCACTTTTCATGCAATTGGAGGTAGTAACTAAGATCAAATACTTGTAAAGAGGGCAACTAACAAAATGTTGAGGTTAAAGACTTCCGATTTGTGCATCCATACACCTGCATAGTAATCCAATGTTCCCAAAGACTTTCGAGATTTGTTCGGGAGATTAATCAGTTTGGAGCAATTGTTTAAATACAATGTTCTTAAAGATGATAGATTCGCAATAGCTCCTGGCAGTTGGACAAGGTATCAGCCCAACAAAATTAAAGTCTTCAAAGAAATATAAAATATAGTCTTAATATATACATTTTATATTTATACCATCTTGGTATAACTCTTCCCATCTTTTGATAAGTGGAGGACATCCTTCCAAGTAAATCACTTCTAATGATTTCATTTGCACAAAAATGTCCACCCACATTTCCTGCAATTGGAGGCAGTAATAAAGATCCAATACTTGTAGAGAGGGCAACTAGCAAAATGTTGAGCTTAGATACCTCAGATTTGTGCATCCCCGCAAGGTTAGGAATTCTAGGGACACTAATCCTCCAAAGTTATCTGGAAGATTGAGCAGGTTGGACCAATTGTTCAAATTCAATACTTCTAAAGATAACAGATTTACAACAGCCCATGGCAGTGAACAAGCTCTGGGCAGTCCTGCAAAATTAAAGTCTTCAAAGAAGTAGAAGCCTCTATGCTTTCAGGAAGGCCCTTCAAAGCAACGTTCCTTATGTCAATCATTGTTAGACAAGTCAAAGTATGTAGTTCGTCAGGAATGTACCACACATGCGGAGCCTGATACAAGCTAAACGTTACGAGGGATTTCAGGTTGGGCAAAAGGCCATGCAGTATCTCCCTTAAATAACTCCCTCTTAAAGTGAACCACCTTAGAGATGAGACAACTCCATGCTCATTCTCAACGTTGCCAATAATTGCATTCTCTTCCTTGAATTTAAGGTCTAGGATTGTGAGGCTGCTTGGCATTTGCCTGCATTCAAGAAAGCAAGCAAAGACCACCAATTCCATCATCATGAACGAATGCATGCACCCACTGACATACGTCTACTTAATTTTTCCCATAATCACTTGAACAGAAATCTAATTACACCAAATTTAACCACATATATACATATTTTAACAAAATGGTTAACTTTTAGTTACCTGGTGCAGGTAGACGGTGCAGTTTGGTGCATAGGCCAGAAACTTTAGTTGGTGGCAACGCTTCACATCAAAGGGTGGGGGCGAGTCGATTGACTGAAAGAAAATAAGGCTGCTGAAGCCGGCCTTGCACTCGCCTTCTACTCTCATGCGTTGGAACGCCGTGAAAATCCAAGGAAAGAATTCACAGTGAGAAGAGATGAGGTCCAGTTTAGAGCATGGCAGTTCGGGTCTCTTCATAAATATAAATGCCCTTCATGCCCTGCCAAGTATCCTGCCACAGCTTAAGCCATGAAATATTTGAAATTGTAACTTTGATTTAGTAAAAACAGGAAGAACACGGTTTTATGAGAACAAGGTGCAATCTCCTATGACTTTTCAAAAGCTTTTTTGCTGCACGGTTACCGCCGCCAAAGAAACAGGTAAAAAGAAACATAGATTCGTGAAATACTTGAAAATGGTTGCTCTAGAAAGCAATTTTCAAAATTTGTCAGCAAAATTGCATCACATAGCATTGTGTAGTTTAAATAACTGTCAGAGTAATTGTATGTTATCAACAAAATTGAAACTGGTAAGGACTCGTGAATCAAGGAGAATAACCCAAAGTTCGGTTGAAGCTTCATAAAGTTCTTATGGTTTTTCTTGACTTTTTGGATTCTTGGTGATTATTGATACTTACCGGCAGCGCTTTTTAAAATATAACAGACAAATGATTTTAAAATATTTAGAGTGATGAATTCAAATTACAATGAATATCTTATAACTATATAATAGGTTCATCTTTTAACCATGTTAGATATTCTATAATGAGAGTTTGGTTTGGAGTTGAACAAGGTTGAGGGAAAGAAGTCTCTTCAGCCAAAACTCAAATGTGTAGAGCAGGCAACATATCTGTTGAGGTCAACCTCACCCATGCTAGGCATGAGGCCATTATCAATGCACATGTAGAAAATTATAGCTACAAAGTAGTCAAAATGCACAAATCAAATTCATAGGAATTCAACAAATGCTATACTAGTTTTATGTAAAAAGCAAAATATATAAAAAAGGTCCTTAACCACACATAAATAAAATAAAATAAAAATTATGAATTTCAATTGCTAAATGAGCAAGCACTACACCAGCACATGATAAATAGTGCACCACATGCTTTGCATAGACCTTTAAAGATGACCTCAATGCAACCTATCAATCATGCTGTTGGTACCAATTGCCCCTTGGAAAGAGAAAGTGATATAAAGGAATTCCATTTAAAAAAGAAAAGAAATAAAATCAAGAGAAAAGATAAGTCACTTGAAAAAAATGCTGCATATCTTTAAATTATAAAACATGGTAATGACTGCATAATTTGTGTAAATCTAATATTTTTTTTTTAAAAAAGAATTACATATTTACAAATGTTTGTTAAAACATTTGTAACAGTGATGCAGCGTGTTGATGGTAAATGATGGTTTAGGGTTAAGGTTTCTTCTGTAGGGCCACTATAAAGAAGGGGCTGGGGTTGCAAACCTTTCTTTTGAAACGCGTAGTGTCTGATAACACATGTTCATTAGCCATTGCTATTTTATTTTGTTCTTCTGTTTTCTCTAGCCACATGCAATCCATCTTTTTGCCTCGCACTTGTATATAGTGGCCTTCTCTCTAGACGTGGCAAACGTCTGTAGCGAGTCCGTAGAACGATCACAAGTAACGTGATAGACAGCTGCAACCACACCTGCATCCCAGCGACATACAACAATATCAAAAAATTTTTAGCATTTTCGATTACAGATATTTAATATTTTCAGCATTTCCAAACATGTTATCGGAACATTGTGTTGTATATCTCACTCTATGCACTAACTTTAAACTTTTTTTTTAAGTGCTTAAACTTTTTTTGTTTTATAATTCAAAGTAGTAGCATTCCTTTGTTTTTTTTTTTTCTGCTTTGAGATCCACAAATCCTTAGATACTAATATATTGCATTTTTAAACTTGTAAATCCTTAGATACTAATACATTGTCCCTATTGCATTGTTTTGTTTCGTTGTGTTGCCCTTATAAATATAGTTTTCTTGTCTACATTTGCAGCACAATAGCAAGTATAAGTTTCTATCTATGATAACACTGCCAAAGATGTTTCATCTTCAGTGACAACATCATTATCATTGGTTAGTATTTAGTTTATGCTTACGTGCAATCTGCTTATTAAAATTCGGTAACTATGTATACTGTGAGGGATGTGCCCTTTTATGATAAAAATAGAAATGTTTGATTGAATTTGTGTGTAAGGCATAAACATGTAATTGTTGTAAATAAAACATGTATAAAAAAGTTTTTCATTGCTGCCATTACATGGATTATTTCCTATATAAACTAGGAAAGAAAAGAAAGAACATTACCCTGTTACCCTTCCTCATGCTTAATAAATAATGCCCGATAAATAATAATGTCTAAATTCCTTCAAAAAGTTATGTTATATAATAAGGAAAAGGAAAGATGAGCACCTGAAAATCGCCTAATTGTAACATGGATTTCAACTGAGCGACGGTGGTAATTCTGTTGGATTTGCATCTACTCCGACCCATCTGTAATAACACGTCATGCACTTCTCCTGCCTTTTGGTCCTCCACTTGTGTCGTGACTGCTTTGCTCACTTCACCAACTGTTGGTTTAACGAGTGCCCTCCTGTCAAGCACCTCCATGGTGTCCTCTCCAAATATGTTTTGTAGCCAAGTCCATGTACATCCATGGTAGGAAAAGGCACAACGAGTGCCCTCCTGTCAAGCACCTCCATGGTGTCCTCTCCAAATATGTTTTGTAGCCAAGTCCATGTACATCCATGGTAGAAAAAGGCACAGATGTCGAAGAAGGCTTCGGTGTAGCATTGTTGCAAGCCATTGCGAACAGCCACAACCACTAAACCAGCAGCAGTCCAATGAGCCTTTCCAATCCCATTTAGTGCTGTTTTCACAACGCTCTTCAACGTCTCACTTTGATCACTTGACATCTGTCCATAATCTATGCATTAGAATTACAATCTTGGCTTCTTCAACTAGTCTGGTAATTAAACTTTAAAAACATGGATTTTGTCAGGAAGATACTTACAAGCCCACTAGCAGCATCTGCCGCCTCCAGAAAAGAAATCTTTCAAACTGGCCAGCAGCAAAGTGTCTATGAACTTCCATTTTCTGCGATCAGGTTTAGGATCATGCAATGAAGAAGAGGGTGATCCCTGAGGTCACATGCCACTTCCTTAAAATTTAAAATTGTTGAATACATATATAAATTTATAACATGCTAATTAAAAATGAAACAAAATCCAAAGTAAAACACTAGAAATAAGTCCAAACTCCAAACCACCGAAGTCCAAGCACAAATAAATAATGTAGGGAGCTTTCACTTGTTCAAAGAGAGGGTCTAGAAATGGATTGACCGGTCTTGGCATAATTGAGGAGGATGTGAATGTCAGCAATAAGAGTGGCCAACTCTCCATCAACACCGTCATTTGAAATGTCACGAACACTTTGGAGTGCATGTTCAGGAACAGCAGAACCAGAAACAGATGCAGACGTTGAAGACTGTGGACGAGCCGATTGATCCTCAGCAGCAATAGAAGGAGGTTGTGTTGTTGTTGATGATGATCCATCAAGAGCAGTGGAGGTTGATAGTGGATCAGCAACTGCAGATTCAGATGCAGAAGCAGGTGTAGAAGTTGAAGCCTACACAGGGGATGGATCCTCCTCTGCTGCAGGAGCAGGAGCAGCAACAATCCTCATCGCACTGGAGAGACTGCATCATTGCCACTGCACTCGCAGCAGGCACTCCGACAACAACGAGTACACACAGACTTGGTGTTACCCATAATTAATTAAGTCTCAAAGACCACAGGACAGAGCAACGATAGATAGGTAGAACGATAGCAGCAGTGAGTGCACAGAAATTTCGGGAGCTTGCAGATCTGCACAAATGGCAGCGTTGTTACTGCAATATAAGAAGTAAGGACGAGGCATATAAGAATCCGAGGACAGCAAGAGTAGCTTAAGAAAAGAATTTTTGGTAGAAATCAAGATTAACTTAAGGCAATTGCAATCCATTAAAAAAAGTGAACGGATTCCAAAAAGATCTGGCAAGCAGAGAATAATAGAGTGCTTTAGATTTATCAATGCCATTGCTGACCCATTTTGTTATGCTTTAACCCGAAAGAAAACCAAATTGGCAATGATGGAAGAGTATGCTTTATCCCTTGCTTGCTGCGCTGGCCACTTCTATCTATTCCAAGCATTTGTACCTTATATCACAGGCGAAGCCTTTTGTTCCTAAGATTTACTCTGGTTTTTAGAATCCAAGAGAAGCGGTATTTGGAATCCGAGGACAGCAAGAATACATCGAGTAAAAAATTAATGCAGTTTCGTTTTGGTTTCTAAGGAGGTGAAGCTTGAGCTTACGGAATGCTTTTCCTGACCTGATTGTTTGCCTTTAATGTGGTCATGGGCCATGATTTATTCGTTACCTAATGACTACATTTTGTAATCCACGCAGCCATCATTTTATAGAATACGTGTAGATTGTTGCAGAACAACTTGTATAGTAATAATAATTATTGAAAAATGTTTGATTAATATTTCAGGGTGACCATTATCTAGGATGATCCTAAGATGATAAATTTTCAAGTTGGAAAACATGAGCTTGATCCAGCTATTCAAAGAGGTTAAGCATTAAGATTCCACCTTATAATCCTTTTTTGTTTTATTAATATTAGATGTCAAAGAAAAGTAATTACATAAGTATCACATCCTTGGTCTAAGAACCCTTTTTGCCCTTTTATTGGTATGTTTAACCCTACTTGGATTTGAACCCTTGATAAAATTTGCTAAATTTTTTGTTTTCACTGATAATATCAATATTTTTATTATATTTTGGGTAAATCTAAAGGATCTTTTAGACAAATTAACTTATGAAAAATACATCAATAGTAATAAATCATGAGTACAATAGATGTGTCCAACATTCATGTAATTTGAACTCATCTTATATATAATTCTTTACAATTAACATTAGTAGCTTGAATTGCTAATACAAAGATAGATTATAGATTTTGATGTGGACATCAAATAGGTCAATGTAACGTCTCTCCAATTATGGGATATTTCCTTGAAGTTTTGACATGCTTAGAAGTGTTTTGGGGCTATTTTGATGAGTTTAGGATGTTCTCAATGCTATGGGGACTTGTTTGGAGGTGTTCGAAGGTTCTAGGCCTCGAAACAAGCATCTTTGTATTTTGGCCTTGCAGATGAGATGTCCCAATTGCAAATGAGATGTCCCAATTGCATATGAGATGTCTTAGCTAAGACATCTACTACAAGGCTGTTGGCGACTGTTTGGGACGCGATCGCCAACGAGTGTCCTTGAATAGGATTTAGATGCCTGCTGGTCTCTGGCAACACCCAGGCCCAGATACCTCCAAATAAACTCAGTAGTTAATGTGAGTATGTGTGTGTGCTGTTGCGGCGTGCGGTTGTGTGAAATGTAACGATTGCATTGTGTGTAAACTACAAATGACTTACTTTAAAGAGATTCAACCAACTTTGCCAAGTACTGTGAGTTGTTGAAAGTTTCCTATTTTGTTCAACTGCCTAGTCTATGCGGTCCTTATAATACCTACTTGTAACAAATAAAATTTTGCAAAAACATCTGAGCACAACTTCGCAAATCTATTCCTAATTTTCCCTAGAGAAAGAGATAGTTCCACAAGAAAACTAGAAATAGAGCAAGAATCGATGGAAATAGATAGAAAAGAAAAGAAAGCAGATTTGTGTAGACCTCAAATATTTAAACAAGATAAAATGACACGAGTAAACACTTCGCAATAAAGCTATTCCAAATTCAATATCTACGAATTGTTCAAACTTCCAAAG
>MNCI01027120.1:104453-208244 GCA_015680685.1 Gnetum montanum | reverse complement strand
AAAGAGGCTGAAATCTTTTCTTTAGCAAGCCATCTCACAAGCAATCTTCTTTACAAATCTTCTTTACAAATGCTCTTCTCAAGACCCAAAGTGTGTCTTCAAGTGAGAGCCTAAGTGCTAGCTAATAGCTTTCCAAAGTATGATGTATGAGACCCTCAATATCCCCCCAAAAGTCCCTTTTTTTTTCCTTTATACATGAAGCCTTTTTATAGGGTTTCAAGGTAGGTAGGGAAGTTACATATTCAAAAATATCTTACCTAACTTCTCTCCCAAGTAACTTGCCCAACAAGTTAGGGAGTATTAACTTAGGAAGTTAAGAAGTTAGGAGATAAATATTGCTTTTGAAAAATAAATCCAATAATTTCATATAATTGTTTACAATTATAGCTTTAATAGCCTTTCATTTTTACTTTTTTTTAAAATTTTGAAGAATGCTTATTGAAGTTCTTAGTGATTTTATAAACAAGGTGATAACATAATATCTACCTTGGCATATATGTTGCTGGTACCTTAATCCTAAATAATTCATGTGCACTTGCACCCGTATGAAAATGGCTGGAAAATTTAAATTCAAAATATCAAGCCCGAATGTGAAGGTGCCAGGCCTTGAACTACCATCGAATACCTCTGAAATATCCCACCCTTGCTAGAAATCGTTACCAACCGCCACCACGGAAGAAGGCTCTGCCGCTGCATCCGGCATCGTTGCTATATGATGTTCGATTGCTGGAGGAGAAAGATCTAGAAAAAGAAACGATGTATTGGACATATGGCCCTGGATATAGGGTTTTGGTTGCCTGGAACTATTTTATTTTGCCCCAAATTCACCTAGGGCTTCTTGCGTTTTTGTGTTCCTGCATATCGTTTTTTAAATTCTTGCCATTGATTGTAGAGTTAAGGGAAAATGTATCATAGATCTGAGCATCAGTGAATAACGGCATCAGGTATGGAGGTTAAGAACGGCCCTACAACGGCCAGAAAAATCTTCACGCAGTGCACGCATTGTAGAACACATTGACGTCGTTGAAGGCGGGCAGATCAATTGCATTTTTTTATAGAAAAATTTTGAAACTGAAATGGTTTCTATCTTGGAAGTGGCAACGCCCATGCGAGTTCTTCTTCCACTGCCTTTGAATCCACGTCCATGCAAGTGTTTGGCACAACGTGACCAGCAGAAACGTTGCTGATTTGGGGTCAAAAAGAATAGCTGGTTTTGCGTAAAAATAGAGCCATTACAGGGCAATAAACCTTGCACTCCCCTGCGTCAGTATCAACGCGATCCCTTGTAAAAAAAAGGACATTCTTCTGGACTATTTTCATTCATTTTTCTCTCAATGTGTACAGTGGTTGGAACTGTTTTGTTTTTACAGTAAAAACATTATCCAAACCTTACAATGGTGACTTTTATCAGGTTGATTTTAAGCATTCATAAATGGGATCGGCTCTTTTAGCTTTTCAACTCTTTTCAACCTTCCCTTTGCAAAGGAGCATGATAAATTTTTCTTTCTTTGATATCATCATTGGAAATACTATATCTTCATTCAACAAGTTTCTACATGAAACCTCTGGTAATAAAATA
The DNA here is from genome assembly GCA_015680685.1 of Gnetum montanum. Lineage (NCBI taxonomy): Eukaryota > Viridiplantae > Streptophyta > Gnetopsida > Gnetales > Gnetaceae > Gnetum > Gnetum montanum. The sequence goes on along the minus strand of MNCI01027120.1, from coordinate 206,665 downwards.
TTAATAGGGCACAACCATCATATATATATATATATTTAATGTCTTCTATGGCTTATTCATATTTAATCACCTTTGCTGTTCCATAAAATGGCTAAATGTGCCAACAAAGACATCTTCCCCAAGATGTCTACTTTGATATCCTTTACACTTGGGACAAATGTCTCCTGTTTCTTATAGATGTCTCACATGGATTTTAATAGCCATTAAATTGAATGATAAATTGGAGGGATGATGAAGAGATAGAGTGAAAATGATATAAATAGATTTCTTGGGCCTCCAATTAGATCAAGAGAGTTTATAGAGAGAAAGAGAGAGTACAAAGAGTTGAGAAAAGAGTAGAATGAGAGATAGGGTCTTGGCAAGGTGCCTTGATGATCATCCATGTGTGTGTGTGATTGCTTTGATTGAGTGTATGAGAGTTTGATTGAATCTCTTGTCTATCTTTGGGGAGTTATGCTTTCTTTCATATGTAAATTCTTCATTTGAGCAAGAATAAAGACTTCATTTTCTTATTCAAATTTGTTGTTTTGTGACTTTGAGAGAGCTTGGATTGTGGAATCCATGGGAGCTCCTCATCAAATTAGTATTAGATCAACTTCAAATTGAAGAAAATGATATTCAAGTGGATAATTCTCATCTTAATTGTAAAGAATCACTCCAAATTCTCAAGCTTGGATGAATTCTTTCTTGCTACTTATTCTACTCATTCTAGGGTTTGAAAATTTCCCTTTGATCCCTAAGTTTGTCATATCTTTTAAGAATTGGAAGATAATTGTGCAATTGGACATCCATTGGCTTGTAATAGCTAGGTTTTGAAGATCTTATGCTCATTTCTCTTAAAATATGAGAATTTCTTATCTCATTCCTTGAGAAATCTTGAAAATTTAACATTTCCTTGTAGAATTTTGTGTAAATTATCTTTTAGATCAATTTCCATTGTGCCTCCAACAAAGAAGATAGTTCAAGCTTTGTCAAGAGACATGGATGACATGAGAAATGTTTTCAAGGTCATTTTTAGAAAATTGAAAAGCTTGGAGAGAATAAAGGACATGCTACTTCACCAAAAGCATCCAAGCAAGGGTACAAGTCATGCAGTTCTTCACCAATACCTTCTTCAAGACATTCCTCAATGCAATTTCTTGAAGATGATATTCCTTTTGAAGATGACTACTTTGAAGAAGGAGAAGCTCAAGATGGTGTTTTTCTTCATGATCCTAGTGTTGAAAGTAAGTCTCAAGGCTTTATTTTTCCTAGGAAAGGGAAAAAGGAACTTTCCTCTAAGCCTCAAAGGAAGCAAGGTGAAGGAATTGAAGTCACTCTTTGCAAAAGCTTTCAAACATGCTTCAAGGATGCCTCATGTTGAAGTCAAATCCTTCAATGGCATGGAAGGAACTGAATCTTTTCTCTCTTGGCTGAAAATGATTAACAAGTACTTTGAACTTGAAGATGTGGAAAATCATCAAAAGTTATCTTTTGTTGAAACCAAATTAGAAGGCATAACACTTGTATGGTGGAAGAAGGAAAGTCATTCTTACAAGGTGAACAATGGCACTCCTATCAAGGATTCATCTTTAATCCAATTCATGCTCAAGCAAAAATTTGAGAAGGCTCATCATAGACAAAAGGCCATCCAAAAATTCAAGTACTTAAGGCAAGGTGATAAGAGTGTGAAGGACTACTACATGGATTTCTGTAAGGATTTCCATCTTGCAAAAGTTCATTGGGATGATTATGAACAAGCATCTAACTTTCAAGGAGGACCTAAAAGGGAGTATCAATAAGATATAACCTTTTATGAGCCCAAAACATTAGATGAGGCTTTTGAAATAGCTCTTAAGAGTGAAAAGAAACTTCAAGGCTATACTAGAGATCCTAAATCTTCTAAGGATAAGAAATATAAAGCTTTTCAAAGTAAGAAAGGAGCCGAGAAGAATGGAAATGTCAAGGAAGACATCAATGAGAAGCAAGAGAAGTTCAAGGAGGACAAATGTTCCAAGAAGGACTACTCCAAGAAAGGAAAATGTTATGAAAATGGTTATGCCTCCAACCTTCAATGCTTCAATTGTGGTGAAAAGGGACACAAACAATAGGGGTGTAATAAGCCAAAGGTTTCTAAGAGAAAGAAATTCCAAATCTTAGAAAAGGAAGAATCCTCCATTGAAGGTAGACCTCTTGTTATTTAAGAGGTAAGAAAAATTAATTCTTGAATTTTTATGGAAAATGTAAATGTTAATAAAGGAAATGAGGAAGAAGAAAGATTTGATGAAGTAGAGATTAATGAGAAAATGAGTTCTCAAGTATTTCTTATTGAGAAAAGGAATGCTCAATACTCAAAGATTTCAAGGAAGAAAACCAAGGACTTCATCAAAGGGACCAAAAGATCTTCAAGGTCCAAGATGGTGTATGCTACTAATTAATGAGAGTTCCTACCTCATGAGTCATGGAAGGTGAAGGATCCAAGCCAAAGGAGTGATCAGGATCAAGGGACTTCTCCAAGAAAGGTTAAGAGTATTATTAGAAGGTATGATTCTCATACCTTTTGCAATTTTTCTATACCTTGTGGCAAGGGAAAGGATATTCTAAGCCAAGTTGAGGCTATCTCATGAGAGATAGGGGAGTGTTCTAGCTAAGGTATGTGGAAGAATGATTGCTTTGATGGTGTTTTTGATGAAAATGATGTTAAAGCCATGGAGGAGAGTTTACCTTTTGAGTTGGTACCTTCAAAATGGAATGAAGAGCTTGTTGATGATTCCTTTGAAGAGGAGAAGCCATTGGAATTAGGAACTCCTATTTGAGATCTTAAACTTTTAGGCTTTGATGAGATTGGACAAGTACATGTTGAAGTTCAAGTTGAACCAAAATTGGATGGGAGAAGCCATGAAGAGGTAAGTAAGTGTGAGCTTTACCTTGTTGATGGTAGTAATGTTTCTCATGTTGAAGCTAGTGTGATGGATGCTAGTTTTTCACTTCACCTTGGTAGTGGTTTCTTCAAAGTTAATGATGTGCATCATGATCATTGTAGTGATTATGATAATGTTGTGAGTCTTGTTTTGTTTGATACAAACAATGTAAATTTTGATATCATTGTTAGTGAGAGCAAAGCTAATGATGGTAATGAATTTAATTTTTTATGGGATATAGCTGGCTATGATGGTAATCATAGTAGAAAGGTCATTATTGATGGTGGTGAAGACATTGATAATGAAATTTTTTTCTAGAAATTGGAGATGTTTTCTATGCATTATGACAAGGATGAATTTGTCAAAGGTGTTGATGACCTGGATTATCTTAGCTATGAAATGGATGAATAGCATGAAGAAAATTTGCATTGTGATGATGATAGTGAAGGGAAACTAAGTTTTAGTCTTCTAAACACTAAGAAGAAGAAGGTGAAGAAGAGGAAAAAGGATGAAAGAAGGGAAGTTGGTTTAAGGAGACCTAATCCTTTTGAATTTTCTTAATCTTCTTTTGTTGTAGGTCATGGAAGAAACACATGGGATTTGGTGCTCTCAAATGGAAACATGATGAAGCCTTTGAGGGCAAAGGCCATATCCACTCTTCTTTCATGAATTTCTCCATTGTGATGTAAGTACAAAATTATTCTTTTGTGTGTGTGTGTTTATGTATGTCATGCATACATTCTATTGTATGTCTATATGTGTTTGTAAAATAAGTTTGAATGGTAGAGAAAAAATGTTGTGAGCTCTAACGATTCCATGTGTGTTGTGATTTGGTTTGTGTGTGAATTGTGGCCTATGTGAGGGGGAAATAGCTATCCCAAGTGTAAAGGCATCTTGTGTGGGAATCAAGAGTCTTTTGAAGAAGTAAGGTTTTGATGTGGACATCAAAATTACCAATGTAACATATCTCCAATTATGGGATATTTCCTTGGAGTTTTGACATGTTTGGAAGTGTTTTGGGGCTATTTTGAGAAGTTTAGGATGCTTCAAATATGGGGAATTTTTTGGAGTTGTTTGGAGGTTCCAGGCCTTGAAACAAGCATCTTTGTATTTTGGCCTTGCAAGTGAGACATCCCAACTGTAAGTGAGACATTCCAACATCAAATGAGATGTCCCAACTAAATATGAGATGTCTCAACCAAGACATCTACTTTGATATCCTCTACACTTGAGATAGACGTCTCCTATTTCTCATGGACTTCTCACACAAGTTTTAACAAACATTAAATTAAATGATAAATTAAATGAAAGATGAAGAGATAGGGTGAAAAAAATATAAATAGATTTCTTGGGCCTTCAATTTGATCAAGAGAGTCTAAAAAGAGAGTCTAGAGAGAGAAAGAGAGAGTGTAGGGAGTTGAGAGAAGAGTAGAAGAAGAAATAGAATCTTGGCAAGGTGCCTTGATGTTCATCCTTGTGTGTGTGTGTGTGTGTGTGTGTGTGATTTCTTTGATTATGTAAGAGTTTGATTGAATCTCTTGCCTATCCTTGGGAATTTATGCTTCCTTTCATATGTAAATTCTCCATTTGAGTAAGAATAAAGCTTTTTTTCCCTTTTCTTCAAATTTTCTATTTTATGACTTTGAGAGAGCTTGATTTATGGAATCCATGGGAGCTCCTCACCAAATTTACTATTTTCTTTTGAAGAAATCTCTTCCGCAACATTCTAATCCTACTACATGTTACTCATTTTCTACCACTTGCAGTAAACATAATTATCATATTTTATCTTTGTGTTACTCATTATTCCATCTTCAAATTTCAACTTAGAGATGGTGTGATCCCATTCTTTTCAAAGGTACATAATAGAATAAAGTTCTAAACCTCTATCTATCTCTAAAATTTTATCTCCAATTTGGTGATTTTCATGACCACAAGCAACATTGTGAGTTAAGGCTTGGTCATGATGGCAAATCACAAGTTGTGGAATTTAACCATGCATTGTAGTTAGGCTATGGGATAGTCATATTATAATACCATGGGTCATGATCTTGCAAATTAGAGAGAAAATTCAAATTAAGTAAACCAATATTTGACCATGGATCATGGTAAGATCATAGTGATTGCTGTGAACCTTCGTTCACTGCTACTGTACTTTAAATATTAAACAATAGGTCAACCACAGGTCATGATGACCTAATTCACAAAGCATAAGTTGATCATAGGTCATGATTTATTTAAATTCTAAAATAGAGATCACAATGGATCATGGTAAGGTCATAGTGAGGTTATGGAATTGCGAGAAAAATAAAGAACGATGTAAATAAGAATTTCAAACTATAATTAAACAAAATGCCAACTCCAACCTCATTTACAGCATGAAGACATATAACATATCTCTAAACATGATGTGGGAAGCTTGAATTAGAAGAATAACATCAAACACTTATCTTTTTGTTTTTCAGAATTATGCAACATGCACAAAAATCATAAAAACATGCATAAACCCTTTCAAATATTCTTAATTGGCCTAAAATGAATTATAAAACTAACATAAGTTGGAATAGCTTGGAACAACTCATGAAAGGAGAGAACTAAGCTTTTGCATCAAATTCATGAGAAAGCGGCTAAAACGCTCTTTAAACTTTCATCATGGGCATGACATTTAAGAGAAAGTAACTTGAATCTAAAACTTGGAAGTAAATCCCAAGAAATTAAATAAAAATTTACTTCAAGCTACATGAATTCGATAAAGGAAACATAAAGAAACATGCTAATAAGTTCAACAACATGAAAAAAAATTGAAACATAAGATATTATTTGTGAACATGTGCAATTGCATGTATGTATAACAAATTATGCAAGAGAAATATGTGAGAACTTGATAGAAGAATCCATGAAGAGGGATTCACTATTTAAGATGAGAGATACATGCTATAAGAATACAAGAAAGAAAAAAATGATGAAGCTAGGAGAGCTTCAACTAAGCACTCAAACACTTGCATTAAACACTCAAAATGAAGGAAAGGAAGAGTTTCTTTATTCACTTCACTTCTCTTAGTAAGTTATAATGGAAGGGGTTTACCCCTATTTATACTTCTTTGTGAAGCATCTTGACTCTTCTGGCATGGGCCTCTCATAAAGGATTTTGGCTCCTTTTCTTTTTTTGGACCTCTCATAAAGATAGTGGGCCTCACTTAGTAAGTTATAATGGGATGGGTTCACTCCTATTTATAATTTATGTATGTAGATATTTTATTTCATCATGTTTATTAAATCCAGTATTTTTCTAGTAAAATTGAAGTCTTTTTTCTTTGAATTTGTACCTCATTTTGTCATCTCTCTAAAAATTTATTTGTAACAAGCTTCCAAAGTTGTTTTGAATTTAGTATTCTATCAATATTATTAATACCTCATTTCTTGGAGCCATAATTGTTCTTCATTGAATCACCCCTCTTATTGAGACTTTCATATGATCTCTCCTAAGATCATATTACTACTTTATTTCTCAAGTAGAATGTTAAGAAGTGATACATTACTTTAGCTTCCAATGGTAACAAATTAGCTTCTAATAAAAACATTGCATTGGGGATTTGAGTTTTTATCTTGAATTCATCCAACAAGAACTGTTTTTCAAGTTTTTTAATTTTTTCCCATGATTCTTCATCATGACTTAGCCCCCACACTATACATCCATAAAGCACTATAGTTTGTACAATTGTTTGTAAAAGATATTTTTGAATTTTCTAAGTCCAAATATTATTTGTGTTATATTTTTTTCATTCTATAGAAAGCCTTCCATCTATCTATAACTTATTATGTAAAATGCTTTCACTTATAATTTTGAAAGCATTCTACTCCCAAATATTTGCAAGTATGCACAATCTCAAGTCTTTTATTATTTAGATGAAAAGTGTAATCTCTCTTTTTAGTTCGACAAATTAGCATTTTTGTTTTTTTTTAACATTTACTTTCAATTTTATATGTTCATAAAATTTTGTAGTTGATGCAACGTAGATTTTGTATAGCTATGATTATTTTTCTTATGAGCTATATATATATATATATTAAACGTATAGAGTATTCAACTATGACTTGCTATATGATGTGATCTTGATTATTTTGTTATGGGATTTCTAATTGTTTTATTTTAATTATTATTTCAAATATTATTTTATTTCACCCTTGTGGATGATCTCATTGTCTGGTTGTTTGGTTTCAAACTCTTTACCTCATACATTATCATCATTATTCTAGTCTCATCCCAACAAAATGGGGTCAACTACATGAGTTATTCTTTGTCATTCACATCTCTATGAAGAGCTAGATCTTTGTTTATTTGTAATTTTTTCAAATCATCTTCAATTATTTTTTCCCATCTTCTTTGGTCTTCCTTTCAGTGACTTTCCTAGAATAATTATGTAGCAACCTTTATTTAAAGGCTCATTGTCTAACCTTCTTTGCACATGTTCAAACTATCTAAGTTTTCATTCTTATAGCTTATCTAAAATAGAGCCACTCCAAATATTTCTCTAATATCTATATTATGTAATTTATCTCTTTTGGTAATGTTTAACATCCATCAAAGCATTTTCATTTCTATAACACTGATTTTTTGTTTATGCCTCTTATGTATTGCCCAACATTTAGCACCATATAAGATAGTAGGCTTGATTGATATCTTGTAAAATTTCTCCTTCATTTTTATTGGTATTCTTTTATTACATAGAATACCACTAGCTTGTCTCCATTTTGACCATCTTGTCTCAATTCTATTTCTTATATCTTTATCAATTTTACCATTTGATTAGAGGATTGATCTTAAGTAGCGGAACTATTTGTAGTGAATTATCACTTTTATTTCATTACTATGTATGGATTTATTACAATGTAATTCCATATATTCTTTCTTAATTTTGCTAATTTTAAGCCTTTTTATTCTAGAGCAGCCTCTACTTTTCTATTTTAGAAGCACTATTTTCTCAAGTTGTATTCATTAATACAATATCATCTATAAATAACATACACCAAGAGATTTCATCTTGTATATCATTTGTTAATTCATCCATAATAATGTCAAATAAGTATGAGATAAGTACAAATCCTTAATGTAGACCTACTATGATTGAAAAATTAGATATTATCCCATAAGCTATTAGAATTTTAATATTAGCTCCTTTATACATATGTTGAATCACTTTAATATATTTATCAAGGATGTTTTTCCTATATAAGGCCCACCAAATAATATCTCTAGGTACTCTATCATATGTCTTTTCTAAGTCAATGAAGATCATATGTAGATTTTTCTCTATGTTTTCTAAATTTCTCTATCAATTGTTGTATCAAGAAAATAACATTTATAGTATATATCTTTGGCATAAATCTTAATTAATTTTCTAATATTGTTGATTCAAGTTTGAGACACTACTCTATGAATTTTTTTTCAAAGTTTGATAGTATGTCACATTAGCTTGATCCCTCTGTAGTTTGCATAATTTTGTACATATCCTGTATTTTTGTAGTTGGGAATAACAAAGTTTTTTTTTCTAATTGTTAGAAGTTTCTTCATATTTCAAAATTTTGTTAAATAGTTGTGTCAACTAAGAAAGTTTTGTATCTCCTAATGCTTTTCAAGCTTCTATAGGAATGTTATTTGGTCCAATAGTTTTTTGATTTTTCATCTTTAATAATTTTGTCTTCATCTTAGAGAAGGAAAGTATATTAACTAAACTAAAATTTGGTTCTTCTTCTTAGGTGTCTTCTCTTAGAAATTCTTCATATAATAATTTTTAAAAATAACTTTCCCATCGATCCAAAATTTCATTATCTTTTATAGAAATTCTTTTATCTACTTTCTTGAAGATTTGAAATGATCAATGGCCTTATGTTTCTTATATTTGATTTTTGCTAATTTATAAATATACTTTTCTCCTTCCTTTATTCCTAATTTTTTATAAAAGCTACCGAAAGTTTTATATTTGGCTTTGACTACTACTACGATTACCTCCTTCTTTGTCATTTTGTATATTAGCCTATTTCCTTAGCTACCACTTTGTTGTAATTTCTTAAAGCATTTTTTCATATTTTGCATAGTATGTTGAACTTCATAAATGCACCACTATATCTTCTTTGGGATGTATTTTTTACCTTTTATTTCATCCAAAATATTCTTTCCAATTTTCTAAATTCAACTTTCCATTTGATCCTAAATCAAAATTTGAGAGCAATCTCATTTCCAAGTGCCTTTGTGAAGTAATTTTTCTTTGAATAAGGTGGTGTTATCTTTAAATTCTTATGTTTTATGCATTTAGTCACCTTACTTGTGCTATCTTTGAAGCTTTATATAACTATGTTCATGACCATTAGTTGATGTTGAGTTATAAGGCACTCTCTAGGTAAGACATTGGAGTTTCTTTTGCATAATAAGAAATAATTAATTTATGTTTTATTCATATCACTCTTATATGTAATTGAATATTGTATTATCCTCTTGAAATGAGTACTTGCAAATTATAGTAATGAATCTCCCATATCATTGCACTCTCTAAATTCATGTCCATGAATCTTAGCATATCCCATTTTCATAGATCTAACATGATTATTAAAATCCCCTATAATAAATATGCTTTCATGCAAAGAAATATCTTGAAGAACATGATTCATATAATTTTCTAGGTCAATTTATGAAGAATATACACTAATAATGTTGTTGATTTAATTTCCAAGAACAAGTTTGTGCCCATAATTCAATTGGTATGATGATATACTTGTATCAATTTATCTTTAACATTTTGATCAATGATGATGCCTATTTCATTTTGGGGATTTTCTTTTCTTGAGTAGAAGAGTTTGTAACCCTAGCCTAAATCTTTAGCATTTTCCCATCTCCATCTTCTTTCTTGGAGGTAGGAAATGCTTATTCTTTTTCTTTTCATGGTGTCGGTAATTTCAAAGGTATTTTTATTCAAAGTATCAATATTTTAGTTTTTTATTTAAAATTTTTTGTTGTTGGACATGCTTCTTTACCCACATCCATTTCTGATATAAAAATCCTTATCTAGTTTTTATAACATCTAGATAATAATGTTGTGCATTATTTTTAAGGATGTCCTAGTAAGCCCTTAATCATTTTCCATAGCAACTCTACTCTATGATTACTTTGCATAACATCTAGGAAAGGACCTAGCATCTAAGAAAATTTTAAAAAGAACTCATCCATGAGATACGATGAGATTTTATAATTAGCTACTAACTTAACACTAACCCTCCTCCTTTCATATCTAATCTTAGGATTGATATTGATAAACTTTGATCTTATAATTGATAATGAATATTTACATAATTCTTTTGTTACATAAGCTATAATTATTTAGTAGCACTTTTATATATAAGTTATACTAAGATAAGTTATACTAATATTGTTCTATATAACTATATTTGCCTCTAAGTACTATCAAAGTGCATGTTATTTTTATTGATAACTTATTAATTTATTTAAGGATTATTTTTTATATCTGAAGCTTTTCTATGATTTCAAGTGACTATATTTCATACATAGCTGGGTAACACCTTGGTTTAATGATCTATCTCTCTTAGTTACTATGTTTTATGCCTTGAGCCTTTAATGTGCTGCCTAACAAGTCTATGCATTTTACCTTTGTACCATGTGTTTGGTTGATGTTTTTATTATAATTGGATTTTATTAGATGTTTGAGCTATATGATCTATGAATAATTTTATAATTTTTTTATATTTTAATTATTTTATCTTAAGCATATGTGTACTAACCTTTGTTGACATTTTGAGTAATCAAGTATTAGGTACTAGATGTATTATTGGTACATGGGGTTCTACATCAAGCATGTAATATGATTTGATTGTTCTATGTTTAGAATGTTGACTCATGCTTTTATATTATTTTTAATGCTTAGTTAGAATATTTTATTTTCTTTAGAATGATAGTAAAGAATTTTACCTTGTAGATATCTATGGTTGAATTCAAACCTTAGACCTTGTATGACCTATGACTTTTTATATAGCTTGCACATTAGTTTTAGGATTTCTATAGGGACATATATTTTTATCCCCTTTCCTTTATCTTATATGTGGTTTTTGTAGGTTTCAAAAGGTTGGATAGGCATCTTAAAGATTAGAGATATGTCTAGGCTAAGTGTAGAGACCTTGCAAGAAATGTCTCAATTATGTTACTAAAGTCTCAAGTAAGATGTCTTAGATTAAGTTGAGATGTCGTAATCCTCAAATGAGACATCCTGGAGGTTGGAAAACATCTTAGTTGAGCCATCTCACACCAAAGTTGAAACACCACAAAATTTTAGCTACTACTTCTCAACTGCAAATTTGGCTAAGTGTTAGAATGATGACACCTTTTGCAAATTTTTCTAAGTGTCAAGACAACAGCTGTAGATTTTTCTAAGTGCTGAGACTACACTCTCTACTCCTTGAGAGCATAGTCAGCATGAAAATACCAATTTTGCAAAATTTTTCTAAGTGCTGGGACTATGCTCTTCATTCTTGGGAGTGTAGTCAAGCATAGATAGCTTGGAAACTATTCTTCTAACTATCAAGACTATGCTCTTCACTGCCTGAGAGCGTAGTCAAGCGTATATGGCTTGGAAGCTTAGTTTTTGTAAAATTTTTCTAAGTGTTGGGACTATGCTCTCCACTTCTTGAGAGTATAGTCAGTGTAGTTAGCATGGAAGTGTAGTTTTGAAATTTTTTTTAATTGTTGGGACTATGCTCTCCACTACCCAAGAGTGCAGTTAAGCATAGATAGAATCAAGGCCTATTTTTTTGTAGATTTTTCTATTTGTTGAGACTACACTCTCTACTACCTAAGAGTGTAGTCGAGTGTAGTTAACTGGAAGCCATGATTTTTCAAGATTTTTCTAAATGTTGGGACTACACTCACCCCTAGTCAAGAGTGTAGTCAGCACTTAGCCACATTTTGCCAAATTTTTTCTAAGTTAAGGACTATTCTTTCCTCCAATGTAGAGTGTAGTTTGCTAGAATAGCCTCTAAAGGCCTCCACAATGTAGCATTGGCATTCAACTCAGCTCCAACACATCTTCGGAAAGTAACATGTAGCTTTTTGTGCCCCTTTTTCTTCTTGAAATTGTAACTACACTTGACACCACTTCCAACAGTGGACAATGTAGGCTTGGAGTGTAGTCTTTAAAAGTTGCATTTTTGGCATTTTTTAGGTACATTTCCATCTTCTCAACACTTTCACGTGTAGTTGGGTAGTATAGTCATAGTTTCACAGCCTCACAGAGTTCGTTAGCACATGACACAACACAACATCATTTTCTTTAGTGGAGAGCGTAGTTGGGGTATAGCATAGTCCTAACTACCCCACTGCCACATGGCACTCTCCTTGCACTTTAGGCTAACCCTAGCCCTATAAATACCCTTGCACCCCCAATGTTTTGGGGGTTGGCATTTTTGAAGCATTTGGCATTCTTAGCATTTGGGTCCTTGGGTGAATAACACCCAAAGGCACACTAGTGACCAGAGAGAGGTGGAGTTGCACACCATGGTCCACTGCAACTCCATTTTAGCCCTGCAAAACACCACCACCCATGGTACACCACGGTGGCCAACTCGGTAAGCATAGACACCATGGTGAGTGCTAGACTTCACACTCTGACACCATTGAGATTGTGACTACACTCTCCACTGTACTTATTATACACTACATACCTTCTAAATCCCTCTTGGAGTTAACTATGCTCAACCCCATTTGGGGTAGTGTTCTATTTCTCTCTCTTGCATTTCTCACATTTTTTTGCATTTTTTGCGTTTTCAACACGCAATCACATTACAACTATGCTCAGGTGACAATCTTTGCATGTCGACACCCTCATTTTCACTGAAACCCTTGACTGTGCTCACCGTCTCATGCCTTGTGACTATGCTCTACACCATCATGAACACTACTTAAACACTTAGCACCAATCGTGTTTGCATCTTGGCTAACCATGCCACCCCCAGTTGCATCCACCACCTTAGTTCCAACTAGCAAAGTCCCTGGCTAATCGACAAGACCATTTAGGGTATCCTATCTCTGCTTCTAGTAGACCCTCATACGAGATCAGGGTAAGGTTGTGCATCTATTGAACCCTTAATGATTCCAACCACCAACATTTTCAATTGTTACAAAAGTGAGACATCCCACTTTCTAGTTGGGGATGATAGTGAGATGACCTAGAAAGACTAGAGATAACCCATATGAGTAGGAAAACATCTAAAATTATAATTCCAAATTGGAAAAGAACTAAGAGAAGATGAAAAAATATGGGAACATCCAAAGATCCTCAACTTGAGTTAGGAAAAGGTTTTTAGATTTCCTTTCTTCTCTTTATTAATAAATATTAATGTTGTTTCTTCATGAGATGTCATGATAAGAGATGAAAGCTCATGATGAGAGTTGATGAGCTTGTGTAAGCATTATCATGAGAGCATTGCATGAGTGCATATTGGATTACATATAAAGGTTAATTATGTGACCTGTATGTCTCATGTGTCTTACTTGGATGTTGAGATATTAGTCCTAAGTTATGAGAGATATTCTCTATTGGTTGTATCTTGCATTGAGAACAACCATTATATGGTTCTAAAGCCTTATGCTATGCAACATTGTTTAAGATTTGTGAGTGTTTTGGATGTTTTGTGGGTTATGAAACCTTGTAGTAATCTTCTTTTTAATAATTAAAGATATCTAGTTTTCTTATTTTTATCATACTAATCTATCTTTCATAATATCTCAATTTAGTAGGATTGAAGATTATTTTCTATTAGAGTGAACCTACTCCAATAGTTATTCATATCAAAGCTTAGGCTGTTGCTTGGGAATTTTGGTTATAGATTTTTTCAAATTTAGATGATGTTTGAGAAGAAATAGGGACAAGCCTTGAATAAAGACATGGAGAGAATTAAGTCTTCCTTCCAGCAGATAGTTGCTCGATTGGATGAAATTAGTGCAAAGGTGGATAGGAATGTAGGTCCTAGCCATATCTAGACATGTAGAGATGATGAGCATTCATGCTTGAATGGGGAAGAAGTTTCTCATCCAAGTGGATGGAATGATGAGGAAGGACAATCTAGCTATGGGAGCACTAGAATCCATTAACCCAGGATTATAATGGAAGGAAATCTATTTTCTCATTTTAAAATTCCATGAGCTCCATCAATGGCCATTACTTCTTTTCATGGTAAGCTTGATGAGGAAGACAAAGAAAAATTTTCTAGAGCATTCAAAAATGTTACAATACTTTCGTATGTTGAGTTAAAGACTTTCAATGATGTAGATAGCACCAATGATTTTTCAAGTTGAATGAAGGCATTTGATAAGTACTTTGAGTTGGAAGTGGTACCAAATCACTTAGGGGTACCAATTGTTGAATCTAGATAAGAAGAAATAACTTATAATTAGTAGTAAAAGGAGTCCTAGGATTATGAAGGATAAAATGGATATTTGATTAGAGATTAGAATTTAATGAAATATAGTATGCAAATTGAATAGTCTTGACAAAGATAAGAGACAACATTGAAGTTTAAATTTCTAAGGCAAGGTAACAAGGATATCAAAGTTATGAATAGGATTCAATCTTTCTATGATGTCTCAAAATGATGTTTTAGTAGAAGCTTTCATTTTATAAGCTACAAAATCTTAATGATGCTTATGATTTGGTACTCAAGGTGGAAAAGAAACTAAGTAGATTTAAGAGAAGGAGCAAACAAACATCCAAGCAAAGGGATAAGGAATTTAAATGAGAAAAGGGATCCAAGTCAAAATCTAAAGATAAAGATAAAACCATGATAAGAAGAAAAAGAAGAATAATGAGAAGGGTAAACACAAGAAGGATCAAGACAAATAAGGAAAGGATCAAGGTGAAAACTTATCTAAGACTCAATGCTTCAAGTGTGAAGAATGAAGATACAAGCAATGGGAATGCCAACTTTACAAGCCAACCAAGGGCAAAGATGTACAAAACATGAAGGTGGAGGAGACATCAAGCGAATATTTTTAGAGAGTTAATCGTAATGCTTCAATGATTGAGGAAGTTTTTGAATTTAATTCTTATGCATTCATGAGGAATGTGAATAGAGAAGATCATGTTACTAGAAAATTGCTATTAGAACTGGGGCTAGATGTTTACTTAGTGGGAAATGGATTCATGTTTTGATAAATGGGGAAGCCCAAGAAAATTTTATTTATTTTAATATAGTTGCTAGATTACTAATCCTCATCCTAGATACTACAAGGTTCATTAGTTGTCTAGATATTTCTCTTAAGAGGTAAGGCAATAATGCACTTTGGAATTTAAAATTATGAGTTTTCATGATGTTGTGAAGTGTGAAGTGCTTTTAATTTATTGTGTTGATGTAATGTTTGGTAGACCTTGGAATTTTGATAATGACGATCAGTTTAATGAAGTAATAAATTTATGGAGTGTAGCTAGACTTGATGAAATTCATGAGTTGATTCCCATGATTGTAGAATAAGTGAGGCAAAAAAGCTCATTTAATATTTCCTTAATCCTTCTAGGAGGGAAAAAATACATTAAGAAACATGATAAAATAGGTTTTGGTTTTGTTTTTGTATTAATAGTTACTTCTAATCATGATGATGTACAAGTTGAAAATCCTGCATGTGTGCTAAGATTGAAGGGAAAATTTCTCAAGGTGTTCAAAGGGGAATTGGATGGATTGCCACTAATGAGAAATGTACAACATTAGATTGACTTCATCCCTCATGCTACCATTCCAAATGAGAGAGTGCATTGGATGACATCAAATTAGAGGACTAAATTGCAAAGGTAAGTAAAGGAGTTACTTGTAAATGGCTTTATAAGGAAATCCATTTTACCTTGTGTAGTTCTAGCAATGCTTTTGCCAAAATAAGGATAACAATGAATAGAGGATATGCATTGATTCTATGACAGTGAATAAGATAATAGTTAGGTATAGGTTTCCTATTCTAAGGATGGTTTATATCCTTACCAATGTAAATATTTTTAGCAAAATTAATTTGAAGAGTGGTTACCATCAAATTTGGATTAGGCTTGGTGATTAATGGAAGATAGCTTTCAAAACATTGGATGGATTGTTTGAGTGATTGGTGATGCCATTTGGGCTCACAAATGCATTTGCTACATTCATGAAGTTGATGCATGATGTATTGAAGAACTTAATTGGTAAGTGTTGTATTATCTTTTTTTGATGATATTTTGATGTATAGCTCTAATGAGGAAGAGACTTTGGATTAATTGAGAATGGTATGTTTTAAATTGGAGGAGGAACAGTAAATGATCAATGTGAAAAAACATCATTTATTTAAGAGTGTAATGATTGAAAAATTTAGTGTTGGGGAATTGAACATCTTAGTGGAGAAATATTTTGACCCTAGGATCCATCGACCTCAAAAGGATCTAGGGTGCCTTAAACAATCTTACCAATCACTTAAGAACTTTGAAAGCCTATTACTGGGATAAAATATGTATGAAAACAAGTGAGAAAACATGTAATAAATAGAGCCAACACCAAAATATAGTTGCAAAAAATAATAAAAATATGAAAAAATACTACAAATGATATGTATTACTTCTATAACAAGTACAAGGTAAGAGAGTACAAAAATGTAGAACTATAATAATTCCAATGTGTTCTACAAAAATGGGGATAAGAGTCTGGCTTTTGGATGGTTGGTGTTTATGTTCATTAGTCCTCCCAAGTGCATCCGATTAGCTTGATTCCATGTACTAAAATAGGGTCTCAGTACTTCTAGTGATTTATGTTGGAAAATGACTTTGGACTTGAAACACCACCAAAGATGCATCTTGTAATGTTTGTAACCCTAATCCCATGAAACTTGAGGCTAAACTTCATTGCAAATGTGGAGATTGTAATCCAAGGGATGCAATTTCACATACTTTAGCTTTTGGAGATAAAAAATGCCTTATAAGTAGTCAAAGTTGCAACTCCCTAGTGAAAAAAGTTATATTATGTCCATATTTGGGCTTAGGGGGGTTAAAAATGCCTTTTAGATTATCATAATTGGCATTTTAATGGGTTTTTTGAGGGCCATAACATTTGCTACACTAGAGATACCTATTGGAGGGTATGACCCACTTACATCCAGCATTGGGGGATGCAACATCACCCATGCTCAGCATTGGGGGGTATAACTCTTACCCTCTAGTGTTGCAGCTTTCCTCTAGTGTTCTTCCAGCATGACCTAGAATTTTAGCACTACTCCAACTCTAGTGTTGACCTTGCACTTTAGCATTGTTGTTGGAAGTCCTATCATGACTAGAAGAAGCCAGTGTGGGAGAAATTTTTATTTACTATTTTTAGTAAATAAAATGATTTTTGTGCCATGTGGGTATCATAACTCACCATACGTAGTAACCTGGCTTGATTTGGACACCTACAACACATGTACATATTAGAAATCTATCAGCAATTAGGCAAAAATTTGTAGCCAAATTTGTGGCCTAAACCCTATAAAAACTAAGCCCCAACACCATATAAAGGTTCCATACTTTTTCATTTTTAGCCATATTTGACATTTGAGGGCTCTTTCACACTTACAAATATGAAGCTTCTTGAACCACCCTAGCATAGAACCTCTGTAGCCATTGTGACGTCTTTTATCCCCTTTGAGATTGGGTGGATTTTGGCATGAACATTGAGCATTTGGGCATCAAGACTTATAATGTGGCTTACTTTTGTGATCTTGAAACCCTGTTACATCTCATCCCCTTGCATTACTAATGTTGTAGATCTAGAGTAGCAAGGTTCAATAGCGTTAGGAGTTGTGGAATCTTCAAATCGTGAAGCTGATTGTGGCACCCAAAGCCACCAAAGTGAAACCCTTCCCCTCTGCTACTTCATGTACATCTTATATACATTTCTTGAATCCTCTTTATTTCTATTAAAATAAAGTTTACAGTTTTGTTTGTCTACAAGTTAGATTTATTTGTTTAGTTTCAATGAAATTATTTTTCAGATCTATATTTGCATTTTAATTTTTTCAACCTCTTTTGATCCTCCTTTAAGTTCTTGGGTGATCTGTTGGATTGTCCAAGGCAACTCAAACCATGTTTCTTGTAGAGGCCCTTGGGACTTAGGGTTAAAGCTATTTAATTAGAATTTTTAATTTTCTAGCAATTGATATTTTTAGGTGTTGCAGTTTTTTGGCACTAGAATAAGGGTCTCCACCCATATTCTATGACCAAACCAATTGCCAGTTTGACAGTTTTCCTTATGATCTTAAAATTTTGTAACCTTCAAAAAAATTTTCTTTCAATTTTTGTTAATACCCTTTTGGTTGCCAAAACCAACTCTGCAACCCATCCCTCCTTGCCATCAAAGCCCTAGTGTGGAGGTTGCAAAAAATTTGGGTCTTAAAAAGTTTCACAATAGCTATTTAGAATTTTGAAAGCCAATGTTGGTATACTATCAAAACTTTTCTCCCATTGCTATGAAAGGTTTCCAACAAATCCAACATTGGTAGCCTACTAAAATCACACCTTTGGAAAAATCAGGGTTTTCATTTTTCTTTTAGTAAGAAACCAAACTTGCCTAAAGTAAATCCCCTCTCTTTGCCACCCAAACACTATGAAGAAAGGTGTAAGACTTTCCATCTTACCTTCCTTCTTTCCTCTTTTTCATTTCTAGCATTGGTGTGGCTGCCAAAACTAGCATGGTTGAGGTTTGATTCCTAAATTTGTGCATTTTCTTAAGTAAACGGGTATACCCCCTTTGATAACCACTTAACCCTTTTGCAATTTACAAATTTTCTCAACCATACCCCTTTTGGTATTTCAAATATTTGCTGGAATTTTTATTACCTTTATTAGCCAAACATCTTTATCAAGCCATTTTAAACATTCATCATGTCATTCAATTTCACTAAGACAACTACCAACCAATAGGCTGAGAGGGTCTATGACCCCAAGAACCCTACTATAGCCAAATGTAGGTAATCCTTGAGACTTAGGGGGAAAAGTCCTAAGTTCTCAATCATAAAGGAAGACCATTATAACTTCATTTGTGCCAAGATCCAGGCTAGCATGTTGATTCCATGAATGAAAGTAGAAGCCAAAAGGGAGTATGAACTCATATATCATGATGGGAAGAAGTATATTTCTTTTTCATAGGACCAAATACCCCTTGCTGAGATCTATGCATGCATCTTGTCCCAACTAATTGAGATGGATGAGGAGGATGAGAAGCCTAGCACAAATGAGTAGCATGAGGAAGAGGATGAGTTTGAGGTGGAATCTAAACATGAGAACATTCTAGGTGGGCTTTTCCGACAACCCACTCTTAAGGCCATCGTGCCCACCTCAACCCCCTCTCACCTCTTCCATGGGGTATGCCCCTCAACCTTCATCTTCACCTTACCCTACCATGTTCAAGTCCACACCAGTCATCACAGTGCACCAAACACAATCAATGCCATAGCTTACCACCCTACATTCCTTCATGTCATTTTCCACCTAGCCTTGGTTTGTGCAACCATCATCGATAGTTTTCACACTGCTAATCCTCTTGTCATCTAGGTAGGGCCCACCATGTGACCTCAAGTATCCCAAGGATCACATAGCCCTTGTATCTCATTTTTGCCCTAGATACCATCACAAACCTCTTTTTCTTTATTTGCTCCACCCACTACTATGATGACACTACCTCTCCCCTTGGTGCCACAACTAATAGTAAGGCCAAAAGCCTTCCAACAAATATTGTAATCCTTTGTGCAAATACCACAATTAAGAGGGGAACCCCAAGGCCTAGATCAAGCCTTCCAAATGATCTATGACCAAATGAAAGAGCTAAAGAGGCTCAAAGCCTCTAATTCCTAGGCCATTAAGATCATGAACTTCTATTAGGATGGTCCCACTAGTCCTGTAGTCCCACCTCTAACTCTTTCCCCTAGTGTCTCCACATTGTAATTTACAAAGTACAATAGTGAAGTAATCCAAACTCTCATCTTGTAACCTTCCACTTTGAGTGCTTATTGTTACAAGCTTGGCCTAACACAATAACAATAATATTTGCTATGTTCCATATGAGGAGGGCCCTTGATTAGTACCATTTTCTACAAAGAGGATCCATATCCTCTTTAGAAGACTTTATTGCACAATTTACGAACCACTTCAAATACAACTTGAAGCCTGATACCAACCTTGACCAGCTGATGAAGATCAAGCAAGGACCTCTTGAACTAGTGCAAAAGTTCATCCAATGATGGAATGGTTTACTCAACAAGATACTGGAGCCAATAGTAGAGACACACATCTTAGCTATTTTCAAGGGGGTGATTAATGATTTTATCAAGTTAAAACTATATTATCTTGATCTATGGTCACTAAGTCAAGCATTCTCCTAGACCAAAAACATAGAGGATGTTGCAGCATACAACACTTCATAAGGTATTGCTTTCAAGATGATCTAATAATTTTTGTTGTATGCAAACTCTATAAATGGAAGAACTCTATCCTAACTATTTATATAGTTCAAAGTACAAGCTTGGAGCATATCTTATAACATCTAATTTATTCTCTCTATTTAACCATCTATCTAAGGGTGATACATTAATTTGAGATTCAACATAGAACTTAGGCTCTTTAGAAAAGATTGGTAAAATCTAGAAGTAAACATAAGATCTCTATTTAACATAATTATATTTGGAGCTTGATGCAATCTCACAATATCTTATAGAAATAACTAAGTAGTCTTTTTGTTAGAATTTGGTTTTGCATCACTTGGATAATTATAATTATCCAAGGATCTAAGTCCATAAGAAAGCTTAACATGTTATATATTATGTTACAAAATTTGTAACCCTTAATGATATGTATTATTCTTCTTAATCACTTGCTTGGAATTCTTTGCAGTCTCCTTTGGGCTTATACTTTGCATAGTTCACTAGGAACCTTGCTTATCTCATATTTATGAATGACTATCTTAATTCTTTGGACTTTACAAAATACTTCTTCATAAGTATGTTCTTTTCTTAACCATTGTAACCTTTTGGATGGTCTTCTTTCCTTATTTAAGAAATTGGACTAGGCTATATATGGCATAACTTGAACCTTCTCTTTCTTTTTAGAAAACTTGATTTTATGCTAAAAGAATTTCTTTTGTTTCCTACCATACTTCTTAGCTTCGACTCACTTCTTTAACCTCTTGGTTGTGGTGGTTGAATTCTTGTTATGAACTTTGTATTTCATAATGTTTTCTTTATATCTCTAACTTACTAGTTTCTTTGTCTTCTTGATACATCATGGTGTGTATTGTTTCTTGGTGCTCTTATCTTTATTGATCCATTAATTCTTTATTAGTTCTTCATACAAACACTTTCCACTTCCATATTTTCACACTTTTGTAACTTGATTGTTGGTTGTTAATATTTCATAGAAAGGTTGTGACTATTCTTGAGTTATGAATCATACCTTTTTATTATAAATTAATTAAGAGTGATTATAAATGATCTTAAATGGTCTTAATGGATTACAAAACTAATGATTATACATTGATTTAAAAGTATATTCTAATACTTTCCTTTTAGCATTATTTTTGTAATGTTGTTTATTGTTTGTTGTGAAGTTGAAGAGTGAACATGAACATTTACAAGTACATAACACTTTATGATGGCCAGTCATAAAGAATAATATATTCATAAGAATTGATAGACTTACTTCCCCTCACTCATGAGTTTGTGGAAAAAAATAAATGGTAAATGGACCATTAAGAACACAAGAACTAGAACTTTATTCATCATCAAGATAATAGTACATTATGAAGTATCAATATGAGAAATAGATAAGGTAGACTTCATTTCAACAATAAAAGAGAATGATGATGTAGGGAATCATTAAGGGGCTTGGACTTGGACTTTAGCTAGTACAATAGTTGGGGAAGATGTGTGTTTAGTAATATGTTGAATAACATTAGTAATAACAATATCAATTAATGCTTTTGATGTAGGTAATGGTAGAACTTCTAGTTGTTTTTGTTGCATAGTAGACTTTGGTAGATTTATTTCCTTTCATGATAGTATAAGTTCTTCTTGATATGTAGCAACTTTACTTTATTTAGAACTTAACTTTAATCTATATCCTTTAGCAAACTAACTTGCTACATGCATGTGTTTCTTGGCTTTTTAAATATTTGTTTGCAATGGTAAATGCACATTAATAAGTTCCTAAATGATGGTACAAAGATATTTTACCCCTTGATTAAGCTAAGAATATTTTTTTTTTAATTTCTTTGACCTCTTGTTAACACTTGTCATTTATCTTTGTAGCTACTTTCTATTGACAACTATGTGGGACCAGACCACCAACGAGCTTTTATAAACAAGCTTTAGGTGCTTATTGATCTCTGGCAACACTAAGGCCTAGATACCTCCAAATAAATTCAGTAGTTATAAAATGTACTAAATGTGAGTATGTGTTTATTGTTGTGAATGTTGAAGTGATTGGGTTATGTATAGAACCGTAATCGACTATCATAAAAGAGATTCAGCTATCTTTGTCAAATACTATGAGTTATTGGAGATTCCTATTTTCTTCAATCACTTAGTCTATATGGTCCCTACAATACCTACTTGAAAAAAATAAAATTTTACAAAACTATTTGAGCATAATTCTACCAATCTATTTCTAATTCCCCCCAGAGAGAAAGTTCCATAAGAAAAATAGAAATAGAGCAAGATTCAATGGACTTAGAAAGAGAAAGAAAAGAAAGCAGATTTGTGTGAAAACGCAAATATTTAAGCAAGATAAATTGATGCAAGTAAACACTTCACAATAAAGCTATTCTAAATTCAATAACTACGAATTGTCCAAACTTTCTAAGCTTAATAATAAATTTCATAAAGACAATCTTGTTATGCTACCAAAAATTGCTATGTAGACTACAAAGTATGAGTCTCTATTTTGGCTAGTTAATAGTCATCAAAGATTACATTCAATAGAGCATTCAAAAATTTGACAATTTCTTGATTGAAATACCAAGGCAATAAACTTTAAAAATAAAGAAGCTATTTTAGTCCCATCAAAGTATCAAAGATTTTTCTAGATTATCTATGCTCAAAACAAGCAGTTTCATTAAGACATTACTATTAAATTGCTCTTGAGGATTTTCAATAAAATAAGCTCTTATATGGAAAATCTTAATAGGAGTCTAATATTGTGAAAAAATAGATCTATAAAAGAAATGTAGGATAAATCCCAAAATTACATGCTAAGCATGATACTATCTAAACCATTAGCTAAGCAACTAAAATAAAATGGGAAGAAATGAACTTACAGGATTAAAAAAAAGTAGTTGAATTGATGTCTTTAGTAAGCCATCTTATAAGAATTCTTCAAATGTCTTTTTAAGTATCTTCCTCTTGTCTCCTTTTAATTCTACCTTAGAGCCTTTTTATAGTGGCTTTAGGTAGTTACATTGATCATGAGAAGCTAAGGGTCTTACAAATATCCTAGGAATATAAATTTATAACTTCCTTGGGAGTTATAACTTCCATGGAAGTTATAAGACTTTTAAGCCACATTTGAAAAGTGTCTCCTTATCAATTATAACCCTACAAATATCAAGGAGGTATATTTATAACCTTCATGGAAGATCATAACTTTAATTGAAAATTTTAAATTCTAAAAAGGAAAGTTTTATGATTATAAATTCTTCCATCTTGGAATTGTAAACCTTCCCCTTTCTAAAAAAATGTTGTAATCTAAATAAAATTTGTTTCTTAGTTTATAATAATTCATTTCATTTTTGAATTAATTGTTGTGAAGGTAATATGACTTGAACAAATGTGGTTAATTTTTGATGCACCTTGCATCGACTCTTATTTCTGTCGCCTCCATGCCCATTATTGGGTTGCCTCCATTGCATGCATTCCTAGTGTGTCTTGCATTTCATGTTTCCAAATCTTGCTGCTATGGCTTAGGATCGTACTTCCACTAGTGTCACCTTTGGTTCCTGTACTCATCACCGCCTGGTGTTGCTCAATAACTGTTGCCTCCATCATGGAGAAGAAGTTATGGATTCAAGCCTACTTTGGCTTTGTGACATCAATGCCCTATTTTGATTTGTGGTGTCCATGCCCTATGACTACGTTATCCCTTGTACAATGGAACTCTTGCGTGCACAATAGGAGAGGAGCTACCTTTCAAACTTGGATGCTATCATGACAGATACCCTTCATTTATGGTTCTTAGACCTACAAATTTTTAGTATTCAGTAGCTACTTCTTTAGGGATTTTGTTTCAAATTTCAAATGTTAAATTGTTGATGCCTATAATTTTGATTATTTTTTTGGAACACTGATTTGTATCGATCCACTCCTTTGCATAGTTGTTGGGCTTGTTCTTTTGTAAATATGGAATTCTCATTTTTTTATGATTATACTCTGTATTGTCATAATTTCCTCTTATGGTAGGAGTTCTTGTTTGAAATATCAATGAATTTTTGAGCAATTTTGTTGACTAGTTTTTAAAACATTGTCTAGCAAGGATTTTGTTAATTTTGTGTCAAAATTATAGTCTTGCTCTTCCAATGTTTAACCAAATGTTGCTACACTTGGATAGGGTATTTTCAATTTGTTTAATTTAAGATTCTTGGCTCTACAACTTAATTTTTAACTACCATTTGAAAACCACTACAAATTGAAATGTATAGCATAGCAACTGATTTCCGCATGATGAAGTTATTCATTGGTTTTTCATAGAGTTCCTGCATACGTATAGAGAAAATGGATGTACCTCATTTAATTATTCTTGTGAAACATCGAATTTATTATTTCACTTAACTGATAAATTGATGGACTTTCAAAATGTAGGAACCAATGGAAATACAATTGCAAATAATTCCTTTTGCAATTTTCAAATTAATTTCTAGATTTCATCTCCTCCAATGCATATAGAAATATGACAATTTCTTCATAACAGATGCTAAGAATACTTTTCTAAGCTTATGAACTCAAAATGAGAAAATTTACATAAAGAACACCTTTCTCCATTAAGCTGCTCATGAAATTTCTCCCTTTAATAATAATTTAGCTCTCATTTTCTAGTCATCTTTGAAAAGCTAATTGAGTAGTTTCATTTCTTGGATCTTACTTTATAAAATCTACTCTATAAATATGGTAGAAATGTGACAACGTTTCTTACCCCTTTGAGTACATTAGCTAAGAAACTTAAACTTTATTAAAAACATTTATTTTTATATAAAATATAAATCTTTTTTTGTGCAAAACTTTCATCAAACTTAAGGTTTGAACAAACAAAAACCTCATTCCTAATGAAACTTAATAAACTATACAAACAAAGCTTGATACAAACTAATTTGTAGGTGGGAAGAAAATAGTCCTTTCATATGTAATTTCAGTTCTAATGAATTCCTTTCTTTTCTCCTCTTGTAGTGGAAGCCTCATCTTGGTCCTCACTTTTGCTTTCTACAACTATTTTTGTCTCTTTTGCATCCATCTCTTTAGCTATTGATTTTTGAAACTTTTCCCAATTAGATGCTTCTATGTCTTGAGACATAAAAGCCTCTCCCCATGAATCATATCTACTAGACTCTCTTTGATCTTAAGTATTACATTAATGAAAGGTACCCCAAACATTGGAATGTATGAAAAGTTCTCCAATGAGAAATCTAAACTCATCTAAAAGCCAAACTAAGAAAAGGTTTTCACTTGATGCTCCATGGGCTGTTGCCTTACAACATGCTCTCAATACATGCTCTGGACAACATCCCATGACACATGGGATAAATGACCTTCTTATTACTCTTTCCCTAAGAAGCATCTTCTACTTCATACTCAAACACCTCACTTGCTTTTTCCGCTTAAGCCTTAATTGAGAAATGATGTAATTCTAAGTAATCCGTAGCTCTCTCGATAGTGTAAAGAAAGTTTGAAATTACCACCAATTTTACTAATCAATTTGGCCACTTTGTCAAAATTAATTATGTTTCCATCATTATATGATAGGCCACTTTGAATTCCACCACTTGGTTATCAAAATTAATTCACCACTAAGTAGTTATCTAACCATCACTCCCACTTACACTCATCATAAGTAATGATTACTTAGGATAATGTAAATTTAATAATTGAACTAATACTTTAAATTAACTATTTTTAAACTAATATTTTAACATATACATGTTTTTTTTCAATATTATATAAACTTATCTAAGCATACGTATAGGATATATATGTTAAGGTTAAATATGACATAGGTCTATACTATTAAATTCTACATATCTATAAAAGTTTATTATTTACTACTATGTATATTAAATGTTATATCATTACACACACACATATTACTATATATACAAATATTAATTTATAACTATAGATTTAAACTTTGGGTAGTTGTTCAAAATAATGTTTTATATGTAAAACATTATATGGAAATTGCAATTCTACCCCATCAAATGTTGATAACTTATAAGTATCCTCTGATAATTGTTCCTTAATTTGAAATGGACCAGTCCATATTGTCAAAATCTTATTTGGCTTCTTCATGTTCCATAATAATACCAAGTTACCAACTTTAAAAATTCTCTTTAAAGCCTTTCCATCATACCATCTTTTAACTTGAGAAGCATTCTTTAGTAAATTATCTCTAGCTCTATCCATTTCAGTTTCCCTTTTGATGAATAACGTCATGAAATTTCTATCTTTATCAGTTTTCTCACTATACTTTTACACAAAATTTGAGGCTAAACTTATAATCTTGTTTTTAATTCTAGAAGGTAAACCATAGACTGAGTTAAAAGTTGATGTTCTAATAGCTTTCTTAAATATGATACAGTTGGTTCATAATGCAGATTACAAATAATTGTCCAATTTTCTAGATTTTCATCCATCGAATTCTTAATGTAGGAAATAAGATTTTTATTTGTAGATTTAGCTAAGCCATTTCCTTAAGGATAATAATTTGAAGAAGAAAATAGAAAGATGGATTTTTTAAATGCCCATGCTATAAATTATTTAGGTTGAAAAGTAGGTCCATTGTCAAATACCAATACTTTAGGTAGACCAAAATGACTTATAATTTGGTCTTTCAAGAATTTAATCACATCAGATGTTGAACTTTTTCTTAGAGCCTTTGCTTCAGACCATTTGGTAAAGTAATTGGTAGTTGTGAGAATAAATTTATGTCCTACTCTTGAAGGAGTAATTGTACCAATAAAATCTAAGCTCCATTATTGAAAAGGTCTATCTACAATTACTGTCTTTAAAGGAGCTCTAGCCTTTTTGATTTTCAGCCCATGAATCTGACATTTGTAACATTGAATTTTCAAACTAATATCTTGGTACATGTAGGCCAATAGAAATCATAATGAAGTATATGTTGCAGAGTAGACTTAGGAGATTCATAAAAAAATTAGAATGATCATGAAATTGTTCTAAGATAGGATTAATTTGATCGTTACAAACACAAACAAAACCTCTCAAAAATATTTTTTGTATAAAATTCCATCTTTAACTAGAAATTTATTTTACTTTTTGAAGAAAGCTCTCTTCTAACTAGTAGTTAGATTATTCAAAACCTTTTTTTTTATCAAGGAATTCAAGAATTTCATCATACCAATTTCCTTCATAAGTCTTAAGTGCACATGTTTCATCTTCTCTAACCATTAACCTAGCTAATCCCATTCCTTTAATAGTTTTGCATATTTCCAATGAAAATCTGAAATTTTGAAGCTTTATGAACCAATTCCCTCTTTTCAATCCAATTTCATTTTGGGCTAACAATTGTTTGACTATAGGCTCTATTATCATAATATGAACCAAAAATATTTCCAAGCAATAGTTGAAATGCTGAAGTGCCTTAATAACTACAAATGCTTGTTTCTCTAAGTTTGAATAATTTATCTCTAAACCTTTCAACTGATACAAAAAAAAAAAAAAAACTAGTTCATCTTGATCTTTATCCTTTTGAGTTAAAAAAACAACAACTAAATTATTTGAAGTAAAAGTATGTAATCAAAAGTCTTCTTTTAATTTTGGCTTTTCCAAGTATGGAGCTTCTTGAATAGCTTTCTTAACTTCTACTAATGCTCTCTTTGATTCTAATGTTTTCTCTACTAAGACATCTTTCTTTAGCATATGCATAAAAGGTTTAGTGATTTCGGTGAATCTAGGGATAAATTTCATAATGAAATTTATCTTTCCAAAGAAAGATTTAAGAGACTTTTTACTTTGAAGGATGCTTAATATTTGGTACTACTTGAATTCAAGAATTATCTATAGAAATTCCTTCTTGATTGATTACATGGCCTAGTAAACTTCTAGACTTAATCCCAAAGATACATTTTTTTGATTTAATGAAATACAATAGTCATGAGATCTATCAAAAACTTATTGAAGATGACCAAAATGATCTTCCTTCTTTATTGAAAAGATAGTGATATCATTCAAATAAACTAAAACAAACTCACCTATTAAACCTTTAACACCTAAATCCATTGCTCTTTGAAAATTAGCTCCAACATTTGACAATCCAAATGACATTCTTTGGTATGCGAAAGTTCCCCACTTGGTGATAGATGTTGTTTTATATTTGTTATATTTATCTACCATGATTTGATTATAGCCTGAAAATTCATCTAAGAAAGAATATACTTGATAACTTGATACTTTAATCAACATCTCATTAATTTTAGGAAGTGGATATTTATCTTTTTTTGAGGCTTTATTCAAATTTTTGAAATGCACACAAAGTCTAATATCACCATTATTTTTTCTTATTGGTACTAGATTAGCAAGCCATGTTGAATATCAAACTAGATATATGATTTCGACTTGTAATAACTTCTTGATTTTAGTTTTCATATCTAGTTCAAATCATCTTCTTTTGTGATAATAATTTAGGGAATACCTTAGATCTAAACAAGGGATATGAACCTTTTGCATTAGGGTTTATAAAGCTATTGCAAGCAAGATTGAAGTCGACTTGGTAGCATCAAGCCATTCCTCAACCTCTACATGGCAGCCTACCTCCTTCATGAGTTTGGTGGCAACTATCATCCCATCAATAGGAACACCAAATAAGTCATGGAAGGTAGATGCGCTAATGGAAATAGCAATAGATTGACCCCGTTCTATGGTGCTTAAAACTTCACCTCTTTCATCAAAAGAGTCGATGATGTTCAAAATCTCTGTAGAAAAGATGACAAGGTTGGGCACCATGAAGATCTTAAGTAAACTTGCATGAGAAATGTTTAGTTGAATGTCTTCAAATGCATTCTCCCTAAACCATTTCTATGTTGGTTCCACCTCATTGAACTTTAGCATAAGGTTCTTCGTAGAACATCCGATGAGGGGTATGATAACATCTACAAAAGTGGAAGGCCTTGTAAGAAAAAGACAAGTGTTTGGCATCAATACAACTATGTTTTAGTCATAAAAATATAATTAATTAATTAAAGCCTAAGTAATCATAAAATATTTATCATAACAACATACCCAATTTCTCACTCTTCTTCTTATTACTTGGAGAAGCTTGTGTAGAGGCCCTAGCAGTAATACCCATATCTCTAATATCCTTAGGGGCTACCCACTAGTTGTGTACTATTTTGGTAGACACAATTCTTGTGAATAGGGTCAAATCTAGTTGGATATTCATCAAACTCCCCCCTTAGCTGTTTAAACATAACATGTCTAATCTTGGGCCATTTGGTGAATTCATTCAATGCGATATGGACCACTGCCAAGGTTTGATCATTCTTTATCAAACCTTGATCATTGACCCTATACCTACAAGACACATATAAAACCAACAAGTTAGAAGAGGATTAAACTAGATAAAACCAAACTATTAAAACCTATAACAATTTTTCTTATCCCTATAATTGGTTCATAGTTCTTGGAGGATTTTGTAATAAATAGTGGACTCTTTGTGCCACCATTAGAGTGTTATTCATGTTTTATAATGAATACTCTTGCATGCTCTAGATATTTGAAAGGTAACATGGACTAATAAAATCCACTAGCTCTCCTACACCTTGAGTCTCTAGTCCATTAGTGATGAACCAAGCAATCAGGCATGTAGACCTAAGTAGCAAAGTCTCCACAATAACCATAGCCACATCCTTAGACAAGTGTGATCACATTATCATACTAAAGTACTGGAGAAGATAGGCAAGGAAATCCCTTGCCCCTGGGTGGAACAATGCTGACATCGTTTCCAATGTCAAGTCAAGGAGAGGGGTGTGGTTCGTAGGTTGATCAAGGAAGTAAAGGATGCCAACTAGCTGAACCACAATGAGCACTAGCTTGAGCAACACCCTACAGGGGGAAAGTATATAAAAAAGACAACATTAGTACAATTTTTCAACACTTAGAATTTCTTAACAAGTTTTACACATTATAGTTGGAGGTGAAATTAGCTCTCATAAAAAGCTCTAGGATGTTAGTTTAAATTTTCTTAAGAAAATTCACAAAAATATAAATAAATACTGACATATTATTGCAATCTCTCCTAGGATTTATAGACAAAATTATCATGATAAATGCATCACAACCAAAATTATGCCTTCGCTCAAAACATGCATTTAGAAAAATCATCAAAACATAGAAAAAGTGGCCATAATAAGAATAAGTTAAAGACTTACTAAAAATATTAATTTTTTTTAAAAAAACACATAAAAAATAAAATTTAAAACATAATTTATAATCCCTAGGAGCATGGAGGTTGATGATGCCAACTATGAAAACCACATCCATCCTCAATGGGGTAAAGTGCTACAACAAAATTTAGACCAATTAACACAATCTTACTACAAAATTCATAAAAAATTCATCTTAGCTCTAATATTAGTGATTTCACCATAGAAGGAACCTTGAAATCATGAACTTTCTAACCATGACTATTACAACCAAAAACTTGTAACCATTCTTGTACAAAACATAGCCAAAAATAAGAAAACTATAGGCTTCACCATTAATCCCCATTCACATAGGGTTAGGAAAAAATTCATTTAGGCTCAAAATGGAGTGATTTCACCACTGTTTGAAATCTTGAATCAAGCCCTATGTGTCTAGGCTCAATAAAAATTCAAAACCCTAGCTATTTGTTTTCAGAAAAAAATTATTAATGTTGATGAAAATTTCAAAAATGACACAAACCCCTAATTGCATAACCAAACCAAAATAGCCATAACATGACTAATACAACTCCAAATTAAATAATACCATATCCATTTCAAAGGGTAAATATAGAAATAAAAACCCAAAACATTAAATTTTGCAAAACTTAAGTTGTTTTTTTCTAATAAAAAAATACACAATATAAATTCCTTTTTTTAACCAAAAAGCATAAAGAAAACACAAATTTCACATCACATAACCATAGATTATAGCAAAAATAGCCAAAACAACATTAACCTATTACAAAATGCATCAAAATAAGGAGGTAGGATGTTATTATAATTTAATTTTAATGAATCCTTAGCTCTATATCTAAGCAAAACAACCCCAACATAAGATTTTTAGAAAAAACACTAGAAAAAGCAAGCCTAATTTTAAAAATCTTATTTACCTAGGAAGAAATAGCAAAATAACCATCCACATTAAAATAACCAAAACTTGATGTGGGATTTCATTATAATTCCACTTTATTAACTCTTTTTGACTATATATGGAAAAAACAACCTATTTCTACCAAGAAAAGCACAAAAATAGCTAGAATACCATGAAAAAGGCAAAGAATGACCTACCTTGGAACTGATGAGGAGTCCCCTTGGATGGAAATAGCCTTTGGAAAGGTAGAAACCCTTTTTTTAGCCTCATATAATGCTTGAATGTGTGGAGTTTTGTTGTTTTTATTCATACTGATGATCAATGTTGGGACGAGACTTGAAATTTGAAGAGGGTAAAGCCTTAATGTTGGCCAAAAGAGAGAAGAGAAGCTTTAATGCTGAAGGTTAACAAGATCTATTGAAAAATGAATGCAAAGGCTCTTCTCCACTACGTTGATTGATAAAATGGCATCTTGTGATGAGTTTTCATAAGTTTTGCCATTAAAAACACATAAACCCAACGTTTCCACCAAAAATCCCTACTTGCTAATTCTGTGTATGGTAAGTCCACTTACATTGAAGTCAAAAGGGGGGAAGTATCCTCCATGTTGGAAGTGAGGAAGGGGAAGGAGGGGAAGTAAATACCTTTTCTTTTTCTTAAATTTTTACTTTTTAAATTTGTAAATCCATGGGCTCTACCCTACACCCTCACATATGCTACTTTTTGGGTTGGTATGTCAATGTTGGGGTTTGATCCCTTCAACACATAGAACCACACCCAAGCCTCAACCCCCATGCATTCACATTGGGGGTACCATATTCAATGTTGAAGCATGTCTTCCACCCCTTGAAAAACATAAAAGGATAAATTTCTTTCCATTTTTAGTAGTTTCCACTTGCACCATTGAATCCCAGTCTCTAAAAAAGGGTTAAACTTTTATAAAATAGTTACCTTGGGTGTACTTCCTTGCTCATCCCCCTTTGGAGGGTGGGGGAGGGTTTCAATATGGAACAAAAGGAGGTAACCCCCATTCATACGCTCCACTACCCACTACACCCAGATTTGACCCCTAGAAGGAGCTTACATGACCAAAAGTCTATCTGATCACTTTCAAAAACCCCTAAACCTTGGAAAAACTAGTTGAAAGTGGTCAAAACCTTTCGATTTGATGGTTTCCCACTAGTGGAAGGCCTCATCCATGCTAAGCACCTCGACCCTAGCATGAATGGATGGGAAGTGGTACAAAATTCCATAAATTGACAACCTAGCTATATAAATTGACTACCTAGTTACCATGTTTGATCTTTATACTTCTGTACAACCTCTAATAGCCTATCTCTTCCATTCAAAAAAGCCAACTTTCAACCTTGTATTATACCCCATGTTGGTGAAGCACCCTGCATGTCATTTGGTGTGGGGCCAACATGCAGGTTTAAGGGGTTATAACATAAAAACTCCTCTTCCCCAACCTCTAGTAACCATAGTTCTTACATTGAGAGTCTTGCTACCCCTCTATGACATTTAGTAGTTGATAATCCTCCTTGGGGTTCTCCACACTAACATGCCCCCTAGAGGGGGGGGGGGGGAGAGAGAGAGAGAGAGAGAGAGAGAGGGTGGGGGGTGCGGTGTCCTTAGCATGGAAATAAGGGGGTAACCTTTAAAACCAATTTACAAACCTCAAAACTAATAAAGTTTGACCTTGGGTGGTGCCCAGTAGCTTTGGCAGCCCTAAGAATGCACATGCATGCCCAAGACTAGTTAAAATTCATTAGAAATTAGCCCCTTAGAGTCTTCTACACTGACACACCCCCTAGAGGGGGGAGATGGTGCTTAGTGTGGAAATAAGGGGGTAACCCAAAAAATTAATAAAATGTCATTAAAATTGACAACATTTGAACCTTGGGTGATGTTTAGCAATCCCAGCAACCTTGGGAATGCACATGCATGCCAAAAAATGATCAAAATTTGTCAAAAATTATCCCCTTAGAGTCTCTCACATTGACACACCCCCATGGAGGGGGGGTGGTGGGGTGTGCTTAGTGTGGAAACAAGGGGATAACCTTGAAAATGCATCAAATGACCTTAAAATTAATAACTTTTAACCTTGGGTAATGCCTAGCAGCTCTAATAATCCTGGGAATGCATCTACATGTCTAGAACTGATCAAAATGGATCAAAACTCGGCCCCTTGGAACCCTCCACATTAACATACCTCCTTGGAGGGGGAACTCAACATGGAAACAAGGGGGGCTTAGCATAGAAGCTCCAAAACTCTTGTTTTTTAGGCCCAAATAGCCTAGAAACAACTCTTACTAATTTCTAAATTCATCTAATAGCCCTAAAATCCTAAACCATGGCCCACTAAGGCCTAAAAATAACAAAAATCTTCCTTTTTTAACCAATAATTAGCCATGAATGACCCTAGAAAGCATGCTTTACTGTATGATTCAACTTGCTTTTTTGACCTTATGTTGTATTATTGATCCTTATAACCTTTACATAGCCTTATACTTTCCTTATCTATTTTATATGTCCATTTTTAGCCTTTTATTAAGATCAAATAGTGGGGTTTTTCCTTCCCTGACCATTGTTTGGCACCATGTGACCATGGCTCACTATGGCCTTAAATTGGCATCATGGCCCATCAAGGCCTAAAATTAACAAAACCATGATCTTTGTTGACCATTTGTAGACTTATTTCTTGTATTTCTCCTTTTTTTAACCTTTATTTGGCCCTTATTACATTTTTTTTGTTGCTTTATAGTCTTGGGTGACCTTGTTTGCACTATAATAAAATGTATTTGCATGATTTTTATAGCTTTTTAGCATTTTTAATTCATTTTTACCTAGGTTCCACTTAATATGATTTTGGTTGACATGTAGGATCAAAGTATGAGTACTTGGGAGCTAATAAATTTACCTTTGAGTCTAAATGGACCTCATGGTAATGTGAAATTGTATATTGACCCTAATTGCCTAGATCTTGAGCTTGAGAGTCTTTTTGACTACATAGCCTTAATAGAGAAACATCTAGAGTGGCCTAAAAACCTATTAAAAATCCTTGACTTAGAGGTGGACAACATAACTGAAGACTCTGTAGTTGAGGTTGCTATCAGAACACAGTGATGAGAAGAAAACACTTAAACTAAGTTCCTCATTGGAACCTCAATAGGCTCAAGACATTACCAAAGTTCTACAAGGCAACATTAAGGCCTTTTCTTGGTCATATGAAGATATGCCAAGACTAGACCCATACTTAGTACAACATAACATCATATTAAACCCTAGCATTATACCAATTAAGAAAAAAGTACATAAGGAAAGACCTGATTTGGCCTTGGATGTTCATGATGAGATCTCAAAACACTACTAAGTTGGTTTCATTAGGGTTGTTGACTACACATAATGGGTTTCCAACATAGTGATAGTTCCTAAGAAAAATGGGAGTATTCGTATTTGCATTGATTTATGAGACTTGAATAAAGCAACTATTAAGGATGACTTTTTATTTCCTAGTATTGATCAACTCATCGATACCACAGCTAGGCATGCCTTATTGTTTTTTATGGATGGGTTCTCGAGATACAACCACATTAGGATCAACCCAAAGCACCAACTTAGAATAAACTTCATGACCCATTGGAGGACATTTTGCTATACAATGATGCCCTTTGGCCTTAAGAATGTAGGAGCTACTTACATAGTTGACATAGCTGTTTGCTTAACGACATAGAATGTAGGAGTTTGCTTAATGATTACATAGATGACATAGCTGTTAAGTCCAAAGAGGCTAATGATCATGCTAATGACATATATCTTGTGCTTAAATAGTTCCTTAAATATGAGCTTAAGCTCAATCGTAAGAAGTGTGTCCTTAGTATTAAGACTGGCAAGATCCTTGGCTTTTTGGTATCTAAAGTAGGGATACATGTCAATCTTGATAAGGTTAAGGTCATATCCAAATTAGCATTGCTTGCCAACTTTAAGGAGCTTAGGGAATTGCAAGGTAGATTACAATTTATTTGTAGGTTTATTGTCAAGCATACGAATAAGTTACAGTCCATGAAACACTTGCTTAAGAAAGGGATTCACTATGAGTGTATGACTTAATGCCATGAGGCCTTTGAAAACCTTAAGCAAGAGTTGACACAACTACCAACAATCTATCCTCTGTAAAAAGGCAAACCTCTTTACATCTACTTGGCCATCTCTAACACATCCATTACCTCTCTACTCTATTAGAAATGAGACAATGGAGCAAAAATTCTAGTATACTATCTTAGCCATGCATTAGTTGCCCATGAAACTTGATACAACGTAGTGGAGAAGTAGTCTCTAGTACTAGTCTTCTCATTAAATAAGTAGAGACACTACCTCTTTAGAAGCCAAGTCAATGTCATTTGCAAAGATAATTTGCTTAGAGCCATAGCAATCAATATTTATGAGAGTAGCCATATAGCTTGATGAAAAGCCATAACCATAAGTTTGACCTTTGTTACTTCTCTTACTATTCAACTAAATGTTGAGCTATAACTATACAATTTATTGTTTCAACTAGTGATGACCAAGAAACCATAGATATTGAGTTTCCCAATGAGCATATTAATACTATCAGCCAAGTACTTGAGGATTATGAGGAACTCATGC
This sequence comes from Gnetum montanum, assembly GCA_015680685.1. Taxonomy (NCBI): domain Eukaryota; kingdom Viridiplantae; phylum Streptophyta; class Gnetopsida; order Gnetales; family Gnetaceae; genus Gnetum; species Gnetum montanum. The sequence goes on along the minus strand of MNCI01027120.1, from coordinate 170,533 downwards.
ACTTTGACAAAGCTTCAACTACCCATGGAGCTAGTGTTGCTGCAATCATAACATCTGGATTTGATCAATTCCAACCTTTCACCTATCATTTTAAGTTCCCATGTACCAACAACATAGTGAAGTATGAATGTTTGATTAGGGGAATGATGGTAGCTGATGATCTAGGAACTAGATGTTTAATGATTAAAGGTGACCTGCAACTTGTGGTTAACCAAGTAACAAAAGTCTATGTGTGTAAAGCCAAACACTTACAACCATACTACGACCTAAGGAAATAATTATTACAACAGTTTGTAGACGTTGATATCTAGCACATACCCTAAAATGAGAATGCGATAGTCAATGTAATTGCAACATTAGCTCTCAGTGTGATGCTAGATGTGTTTTGTAAGTTGTCCACCTTAATTGTGGATTGTGTTGTTCCCATAACACAAAACATTGAGGATACCTTTGTAGTTATCATCCATACTACTCTTGCCAAAGAGTGGTATGATGATATCAAATTTTACCTTAATCATGGTGATTCTTCACAAGGCTTGACTACCACATAAAAGGACATTGTACAAAAATGATAGAAGTAATATGTCACCATAGGTGATAACACATAATGTCAAAAATCCTATGATGGTATATTACTAAATTGCTTAAGTAAAATTGAAGCAAAAATAGTCCTAGAGAAGGTTCACAAGGGTATTTGTGGAGGACATATAGGACCAAGAGCCATGGCTACCAACATTAGGTGGTTAGGTTACTACTAGCCCCATATGGAAAGTGACTACATGAAAAAGCTTAAGCATTATGACACGTGCCAATGACATAGTAATCTTACACATGTATCACCAATAGAGTTGCTTACTACTCAAATCACTTAGCCATTTCAATGATGGGGGTTGGATATCATTAGACCTATAACACCCAAGTCTTCTATAGATCATAGCTTCATTATCATTGCAATTGAATACTTTACGAAGTGGGTTGAGGCTATTCCTTTAAGGAAGACTACATTCATACAAGTTTGCAAATTTATCTTAGATAACATTGTAGCCTATTTTGGCATACCCATGAACATGGTTATAGATAATGGACCATAATTTAGCAGGCACAAAATGAAATATTTTTGTCATAACCTAGGCATTAAGCATTCTTTCTCATTACCTTATTATCCTTAGGCCAATGGACAAGTAGAAGCAAGTAACAAAGCCATTATCAACTTGCAAAAGAAGATGCTCAATAATAGCAGGTGTAAATGGCATGAACGACTTATCTATGCACTAAGGGACTACATAATGAACTATTGCATGGCAACTGGAATAACTCCTTATAGCTTAGTTTATGATTTTGAAGCTATATTACCTTTTGAATTGTAGGTGCCATCACTTTGAGTAGCCTTGACTAACTTCATCAATGATGAGCAGAACAAGGAATGTTGGACAGTGGTAGAGTAATGTATGCAAGCACTTGCTCACATTAAACATTATCAAGAGAGGTAGAAACAACAATACCACCATAATTTGACCAAGCATAAGATCAAGGAAGATGATCTAGTCCTCAAATCTATATGCAAGCATGCAAATAAATTCTTAGCCAATTGAAAAGGGCCTTTCCTAGTCACCAAAGCCTATGGCAATGAAGCATTTAAGGTAGTTGATATGGATAGGAATGAGCTAGCTAGTATGGTCAATGAATCCTATTTAAAGCCATATTATATGTAGTAGATGATCATCAACAAGTGAGGCTACTCTAGAATGGCCTACTAAGGCCTTAAATTTTCATCATGCCACTGAAGCCTTAAATTGGCAATATGGCCTACCGAGGCCTTAAACTAGCAACATGGTTGTTATGGCCTAAAATTGGTAACAACATGACCTACCAAGGCCTTAAACTGGTACCATGGCCTATCATAGCCTTAAACTAGCAACATTGATGATCAAGATAGCTTCATTTCATTCTCCATGGGGTTTATATATGCATTGTAATGATTTAACATGCTTGGTTTGATTTTTTTCTTGTCCTCTTAGAGTTATCTTTGCAGGATGAAGCCCAAAGCCATCACAAAGGTGCAACTCATTATGGTAGCAAATCATCTCATGACCTCAATGTGCAAGATTTGGTAAGTTTATCCTACTATGTCAAGAGTGCTTGTACTATCGCTCTTCCTTTGACACCACTCCTTGTGCTAAGCCCTATAGCTTGATTATAGTCTTCCATATCTCAACCAACAATGTTAACTCATGTTTGCCACTCATGCACTATAGCTATATGATATGTCCTTAAAATGCTCCATCCTCAAGTCCACTTGGATGTAACACAATTCATTCAGTGGAAAAACTATTAAGTCCATTAAGTGTAATGCATCTCCATTGATGGAATAACTCTCAAGTTTGTTGAGTGTAACACAATTCACTTGATGGGAATGCTATGTTAAATTGGCCTTGGCAATGAAACCCAATAAAGGTCTCACCTCGCCCCCCCCCCCCCCCCCCCCCCCCCCCAAAAAAAAAAAGAGAAAAAAAAAAAGGAAAAGTAAGTTGCCAAGGAACCAAATGGCCAAAAGAAGCCTTGAAGCCCAATGGTTGAAAAAATTTTGAAGCGAAGTGGTTGGTGTCTCAAATACATTTGCCGAGTGACCAACACTTCAAGATATGTAAGTATAATGCTACTACCATGATGGCAACACTTGTAATACATTGTTAACCTCCATGACCATCTTCCTAACTACCATAATCATTCCTTCATCATAATCCAATCCCATCATCACAAGCACTCTTCAACATGGTTTGACATGACTAGATCAAGTGTAGAGAGGGAACATTAATGATGGACTAGTAGTGGTGTTTTGTATTCTTTGTCGGTGCCTCTCAAGTCAATCCTCTAGATACCAATAAATAGGGGCTAATGAAACACCACCAAATTTGCATGTTGAAACCTTTGTGATCCCATCCCATGAAATCCAAGGTAATGCTTTATCATAAATGTGAAGGTTCTAACACATAAAGAGGAAATCTCACATGTTTCATACTTTTGAGACTGAAAAATGCTTCATAAGTGACCAAAGCCTTATTCCCCAAGTGAAAAAAGTCATCTAGTATCTATATTTTGGCTTGGGGGAGTCAAAAATGCCTTTTGGAATGTCAAAAATGGCAATTTGATGGGTTTTATTTGGGCTAGGGTATACTTTTCTTTACATTGACACACCTCCTATAAGGGGGGTAAGCCACATAGGAGACTTGAAGTCCAACATGGAGGAGTGCAAGGAGGGTAGAACTCTCTTACACCCTAGCATGGAAAGGGGGTTGACCTAGCCTAGATGGGGTTAACCCTCATCCTGCATGTTGACCATTCATTCCCCCTCAATTTTGACACTCTTCGTCTCCCCCTCACCCCCCCCCCCCCCCCCCCCCGCCCCAATAGTGGGAGGAGGTCAGATAGTGTCGAGGGGGTAGATAGTTAGGATGCTTGGGGGGTAAACCTCACCTACCCCTTGAACATGGAAACTAAATTTCAACAATCATGTTAGAAAATTTTCAGCCAATCAATCAACAATTTGGCAACCAATTTGAAGCCAATTAGTCAGCCATTTGCATCCAATTTGCAGCACAAATCATGGATGTAACCCTATAAAACCACACCACGGCACCATGAAAAGATTACAAACTTTGGCAATTCAACATCCTTGTCATTTTTGGCATTCAAGAGCTCTTGCTTCCTAGGAAAAAATGTAGCTCCTTGGTTCCTAGCAATGTGGACCCCTTACAACTTGTTACCCCTTTTCATTCCCCCCTCTTTGGATTTGTGAGTTTTGGGTGTCAATGTTAACCCCCCTAAGATCTTCAAATCCCAACATGGTGCACTTTGGCCATCCCAATTCTTCACATTTCCATAACCTCCAGCATCAAACAACATTACAAATCTAAGGAGGAGATAAAGGAGTTTTGATAGCATTAGGAATAGTAGAGATACTAGATTGTGAAGTTTATTGTGACTTCAACAGACTTTGAACCCTTGCCCAAGTGAATCCCCGCCCAAGTGAACCCCCTTCTATCACCATCTTGGGCACTAATTTTGTACACATATTTGAACTCATTCTTTGTTTATTTAATAAAATTTATGATTCTAGATTATGTACAATTTCATATATAATTGTTATATTTTAGTGCTTTACTTCAGAAATTTACATATTTTTATACTCTTGTTACACCCCTATTTGCACCCCCCTAAGTTCTTGGATGATCTATTGGATCATCTAGAGGCTTGAATCCAATTTTTCTTTACAAAGGTCCTAGGGGATTTGGGGTTGAGGCTACCTATGACTAGGAATCCTTAGTTTTCTCCAAAAATTGATATTTTTCATCACAATAGTCTCCTTCTCTTTGCTTACTAGTTAATAAGAATGGTATTTGAAGCCTAAAATTATTTGTCCTGAAAATTGGTGGTATAATTATTTAGGGCATCCATTACATTAATTTTTGAGCTTGATATAATTGGTTCCATGAAAAAATATGTGTAGCACTCATTTTGATTTCCTTTGGATCATTATCTTATTGGCCTTTGTCATGTTTTCAATCTTGTTTAATTAGAACTTATTATGATGTTTTGCTTGTAAGTTCATGATCTTTGGGATATTTTTGCTATTTATAAGATAAGATAATCCTATCAATATTATTTATTGGAAATCTTAGTCTCTAAATTTGAGCTTAATGTTGACCTAGAGTTGCAATGTGTTTGTGATTTACAACATTTGTACATTTATAGCCCAAGATAAGTAGCACATGTGTAGGGGGAGCCTATTCCTCATTATCCATCACCATCTTGGAGATCAAAATGTAGGAGGAGTCTTTGGAAACTTCAACCAAGAGACACTAAAATAATAAAATATTCCAAAATAAGAAAGATAAGGACATCAAAAGGTATTCTTTTAAGTTGATGGCTGAGTCTTAAATTTGTGATATCCTTTGGCATGATTATAATTTTGTTCTTGAAAAAATGGCTATGTTTGTGACATTGTCTTATTTAAAAAGAAAAATATGCATGTTTCTTTCATGACTTCCATATTCTTTATGTTGATGTTTTCCAAACTTCTAGTTGAATATAAATATACAAGTTCTAATGAGCTATTTATTTCAATTAGATAGGTTGCTTGATCTATACTTGGTCTTTAACATCAAATCATGTGTTTTTTCTTTTTGATTAGTTGTAGATCATTATTTTGAATTGATAAGAGAAAATCTTAATGTACCATTAGCTTGCCTATTTGATATTCAAGCATAAGATTAAGTAAGAAGTACATATATCTTTAGGAAAGAATGAAAACATTGATATTATTCCTTACAACAACACAAGCAAGCACATGATCATTCTAATTCTGGAAAAGTATCCATGATTTTGGTTGAAACATCCTTTAAGTAGCTTGCCTTGAGACATACTTCCTAGCTCAAGAATTTAAAATATGGCAAAACTGATCTCACATTGTGAAGATGTATTCTTTTGCTAGTGGTTTACAAAGATGGAGCACATTTGAACATTAAAAGAACCATGCTCTACTAATGATTCATTTGAGGCATGTTACTTGATCCTTAAGGCTTATACTTCACTTCAAGCTTTAAGTTTGATTATCACTTAGAAAGGCCTAGATTAGTTCTTGATAAATTTGGGGCAAACCCTCATGGAAGTTAGTGCTGAAAAATGTGTGCTCTTTAATTGAATTTGTTACATGCTAATTTTCTTTGGGATTCTGCCATGATTGTTGATTATTCTTATTTTATACTACACTTTTATAATTACTCTTTCCCTAGTTTATGTGCCTTATCCTTTTTGCTACTTTTCAAAAAGGGGAAGAATAGTATCGTTATATTTGTATGATCACTAATCCATTTTCTTAAGTTTTGAATATCACCAAAAAGGGGGAGATTATGAACCTTTTGGTTTGTCAAAACGTTAAGTAAAATGGATTCAAAGGTTATTGGCATGGTTGTATGGTTATTGTGTTTGTAGGAGAATGTACATGGGAAAACAAGATGAGCTAAAGCCTATAGAGATGACACGAAATGAACTAGTTTAGAGATCAAAGGAGAAGGTCATCCATAAGGTCTCAAATGAACATAAAAGAATTTCAAAGAACATGGATGAGGACTAGATACTATACAAGAAAAGTTTTCATCATTAAAAGATGTGAAAGGTCTATGTTGTGGACAAGGAATGAAGAGATCAAGACAAGAAAGATTATAGAAGTTTGATGAACTTGAACAAGGAACAAAGAATTCAAACAAAAAAGAAATTTGAAGAAAGAAGTCTTTGGGAAATAGTAGATGTCTTGATAGAATTAAAGTGAACTCAAACAAAGACATCTTTAAGAAATAGCAAATGTATTTCCTTAGGCAAAGATGCCTACACTAGAGAAAGACTTCTTCATAGAATGCAAGCTAGATTTAGAAAGACATCTTCCATTAGACAAAGATGTCCTCCTAGAATAATAGAAGGAAAAAGTAGAAAGATGTCTTAGGCATGAAGAAGACATCTTCCATGATCGTTAGTGACCATTGCCTAGTTGTTGCATGAGTTCCAAGATGGATTTAGAAACATGACAACTATAAGAAGACATCATATGCATTGAAAAAAGTGAAAGGTTATGTACAATCATTGTATAATCATTTTTTCAATCATTGTAATCTCTATTGCTCTTCATTGTATCATCATTTGTTCATTGTAAAGTACATTGTACCTCAAAGTGCTAGGATTAGCAAACTAAGTTGCATTTATTCCTTGTAATTTTTCTCCCTTGTTGCCCCGCAAGGTTGATGTGCTTCTTATGGGAAAGCATCTCACTTGAGCTTGTTAGTATCCTATGGAATTGTGTGTTTGATGTTGTGACATAACACTTTGGAGTGGAGCTTAAGATTGTAAAGGTTATGGAAGGCTAGAAACCACATTCTAAGCCTAACAAGACCTTGTGAGGTTGAGTGGTTGGTTTGCAGCACAACACTCCAAAGCAAGGCTTGAAGATTGTACAAGGTGTTGATCCTTCAAATGAAATTTGGGAGAAACAAAGTCTAGATGTGTGCTTGCAATCTACCCTCCAAGTGTGGACTTCCCAAGTTGGGGAACCATGTTATTAGTGTGTACTTTTTCTATAAAAGTTTTAATTTGGAGAACTTATTCATCCTACCCCTTCTAAGTTCAACAATCCACACTTTCTTTGCAGGTACGATGTTTGTGGTATGAATGAGATTTTTAAAGTTACTGTTATGCTAATCCATCACTACTATATTTTCTTTTATTATAATCTTTTGTTTCTATGATGTTTCACTTTGTTTTTGCATCCATTTAGAGATCATTTCTTGATTGTAAATAAATATTTCCTATCTATCTTCAAGAGCCTTTTACCATTTAAATAAGACTTTTAGTTGAATAAGAATCTCATGTAGTTTAGACTTAGTAATTTTTTTTTATATTTAATGAAGTCAAGTAGTGAAACCCACTCTACTAACCCTCATTGAAGAAACAAAATCCTCATTCAAAAACTGTACTCAATAACTACTTTGAAAAGCCTTAGAAAACCCTTTACAAAGGCTTCAAAAATCATCTACTTTTGAAAAACCTCTATAAAGCCTAAGAAACCATTTATAAAGCCTCAAATTCTCTATTATTCAATGTATTTGGATCTTCAATTTATTGAATTACATCTTCAATGATATAAAAAAATCATTTAATTCAAGTAGATTCTCCATATGCCAAAGTTAAGATGAAATTTTTTTTACTTCTATCATAACTTATTACATCTTGATATTTATTTATTTTTAAAATATCTGAAATCAAAAGATACTTTGCCTTTGCTTTGGTACCACTATGCTAGTATATAGAAAATGGATGTTTAAGTAAAATATATAGGAATTCAGAATTTATTATTAAAACAAGGTAATTTATATTTCCAAGGATTTGTAAATAAAATCTAAGAGTAATATGATATTATTTTGGGATGAGAGTAGTCAATGAGATGGTAGCAACAGTAATAAAGTTATAATGATGGTAGTGAAAAATGATAGTAGAAGTGATAATAATTGATGTTAGAATTGTGATAGTAAGAGAATTAATTCATATGTTAATTGAGAATGAAATATTCTATTACAAACTAATAAGTTATCTTGTTCCTAAAACTAGTTATGTTAAACTAACAAATTAGTGTAAGCTCAAATACATAAGTGTTATCACAATAATTGCTATTACCATGGAATAGAAAATACTAGAAGTATCAAGCTAATTTTGGAAATTTTTATTAAGTTCCTCAATAAAAGGATTGGTTAATTGATGAAGTATGCTTAAGATGAATCAATTATGTTGTTCAAATAAGAAGTATTCTTAACAAGCTTGAAAGAAAATATTTTGAATGTACATCAAAGTTTGTCTCATAAGTTATATTTTCCTGAATGCAGATGCACATAAGAAAAAGCCCTAGATGAAGAATGAAACTTTCAAAGGTAAGTTGTCTATAGAGATGCTAAAAAAGGATTAGTGTATTTTAGCTAAGATTCTAAGAATGATTTCAAATAATAGAAATTTTAAGTATGTCAGAAGTTTAGAAGTTGTTTAACATTTCTACTAGAGCATGCCACATCAGTAGAAATTTTAATAATAGTAAGATGATGTGGCATGCTACTAGAGCTATATATATGCTACTAGAGCATGCTACATTAGTATATATGATCATGCAATATGGGCATGTGAGGTAGATAGTTAAAAGATTGAGTTTGGATGTATTATATTGCAAATTTCTAGAAATTTTACGATTTTGGTTACACATTATTTATGAATAAATATGTGATGTATAAAATTATGAAACTTGTGAAATATTAGATGTAATGTTGATGAGACTAGCAAGGTTGGAATATTATATTTTATACACTTGGTTTTACATGGGAGTTTCTAGAAGTTTTAATTATCACTAGATATAATTAAATATTATTATTTGTTAATTAAAATTTAAACACATAAAACTACATTTCCAGGAGTCTGATTAAGGTGAAATTAGTGTCATTTGAATCATCTTTTGATATACTTTCTATTCATGAAATTTAATTTCTCTTTTGACATTTGTCATCTTAGAGGTTACAATAGTGGTCATTTTTATGAAATTATATGTAGTTCAAGAAGTATCTTTGTGCGTGAAATTTTATTAAGTCATATTATGACATTGTTTTCATGAAATAAATGTGATTATTAGGTGTGGATATATGTGGTCATGTTATATTTTTTTTCTTGGATGTGTTGTGCTTGTAACATGTATTGATTTATATATATGGTATTGATTTATGAGTCATAGAATTGATGATATATCTTATGATTGGTCTATGGTTTTATGGTCCTTATGTTGCTTGATGATATGGAGTGGGTATGACTATATGAGCATGATAACAGAGATGCATGTGGTGGGGTATAATAGATGTATGATTAATTATGTTTAACAGTGATTATATCTATAACTATGTGATACACATCTATTCAGTATAGTAAGGATTATGCCAATGCTATGTGTGATATCATATGTACATGTTTTGCTTAGAGCATGCACAAGACTAATAGTTAATGTAGGTTGCCTTGTATCCCATTCCTCTCCTCCGTTGCAGCACTTATTGACCATCTAGTAGGGGAAGTATAAAGGATTCCCACTAAGTTTTATATCACCTTTATTTAGTTGCAAGTGGACATTGCATAAGTATAAGTGATAATTGAGAGAGAAAAGGAGAGGAATGTCATCAAGGATTAGTTGATGTATATTTCCTTGCATAGTACTATGGATTGTTCATATTTGTATAATCTTCACTATACTCTTATGTATACAATGTTTATGTTTTTTTATCCTATGATTAGTAAAAAATTTTATTTTATGTAGAGACATGTAGTTCCATAAATTGAAGGGTATGCTTGGTCTTTGGTTTGGCAGGGATTATATATATATATATATATATAGTGGTTTACTCTTAATGTATTTTCATGTACCATTAGCTTCCAGTTTATTATGCTTTTATTACATTATTACTAGTAATCCTAGAAATCACTTCATCCTAGCCAAAAGTGATATAGTGGTATTAGAGCTAGTTAACTTTAATGTTATATGATATCTATGGTACTCCCATTCCCACTATTAGGGAAGTAGAAAGTGGTAGTGGTAGTGAAGGCTTAGTGGACTTAAATAGGCAACTTGTTAGAAGAACTAGTAGAATAATTTCAAAAGTTAGGACCTCCTAAATTTGATGGTACCAAGGATCCTATTGCAGCTATAGAGTGGTTGAAGGAGTTGAAAAGAGTTTTTGATTTCATGGGCTACTTATCAGTTTAGTAAACTTGACTAGTAGTATATTAGTTAGTTACCATTGCTTGGTGTTGGTGAAAAACTAAGGCGTAGGCCAAGGGATAGCCTAGAAATGAGGTGACATGGGATGATTTTTTGATATCTTTCAACGGTCATTATGTGTCTATCCAATATGTCCATGCTAATGAGAAGGGATTTTACCATTTGTATTAGGGTATTTGATCTATGGTAGAGTATGATGCTTGTTTCTCTAAGCTTAGCAACTATTCATCCCAAATGCATATAGATGCTCAAGCACATGCAAATAGATTTGTTAGAGGTTTGAAACCATTTTTGAAGGATCAAATCCTACCCCTTAGATTGACAACCTATGATGAGACTAGAGTAGTTGCTATGGATTTAGAGAAAAGCTATCAAGATGATGCAACTCGTAGAGAGAGGCAGCATGGGTAGAAGAGAGGATTGACATCTAAAGGTAGGCCTTGCTCCTCCATGCAAGCTCTTGGACATGGAGGTGAGTGCCCAATACAAGCTCATGACCCTACTAGTGGAGCTACTCATGGATATATTATTTGTTATAAATGTGGGTAGTTTGGCCATCTATGAAGGGATTACCAAAATTATTTTACATGTGGGTAGCTAGGACATTAGGCTAGGGAGTGTGTAAATTAGGTAGGTGGTAGTGGAGGAGGTAGGGGCCTATGATAGGAACCACCATTTTAGGATAGACATAGAACACCTATTGCGCAGTTATGAGGAGTGGACTAGAGGACCCAAGGATGGGTGTACACCTTAATGCACTAGTTGTTGGACATGTAGCCAAACATAATGATGAAGATGGAAGGTATGATTTTGGACATTGATGTATTGATTTTATTTTATCTAAGTGCTAGCCATTCTTTTATAGATCCTAGTGTTGCACATCATGTAGCTCTTTCATGTTCTTCTCTTTCTCCTAGGTTAATAGTATCTTTTGTTGGGAGTCTTGAGACTGGAGTTGATCAATTGTGTATAGGTGTGCTAGTAGGATTAAAAGGTCTACAGTGGGTTAATGATTTTTATGTCATGGATCTCAAAGTATATGATGCAATTTTGGAGATGGATTGATTGTCATAGTTCAATGCCAATTTCAACTATCAGAAAAAGCTCAAAATATTATAGTTACTTAATGATGATCCAATTGAGATACAAACTTGTTTAGGATTTATGCACCTAGATTTGATCTCCTCTCAGATGTACCATAGGATGCTTTGAAAGGGGTACGAATGCTTTGCGTCATAGTGTATAAAATAGACATGGTGGAGATTGCATGCAGTTAAACTAGGTGACTATGAAAAAAATATATCCTCTATTGTGCATTGATGAATTGTTTGATCAACTTTAGGAAACTCATGTGTTCTTAAAGATTAATCTCAAATTTGGATATCACTAGGTGTGGGTTCATGAGAAAAATGCATCAAAGATAAAACTTAGAATGTAATATGATTATCATGAGTTTTTGGTTCTTCCATTTTGGTTGAAAAATGCATCAATAGTTTTCATAGACCTCATGAATAGTGTAATGCTATTATTTTTAGATTAGTTTTTGATTATTTTTGTAGATGATATCATGGCATATTATTTTGATGAAAAGTTTCATGCACAACACTTGTAGATAGTATTACAAACTTTGAGTAAGTACCAACTATACAGTTAACCATCGAAGTATTTATTTTAGTAGTGAGAGATTCAATTATTAGAGCATACAATATTAGGAGCTATTATCTCTATGAATCTTGGAAAGATCATAATTGTTCATGATTGGCCAATATCATAGTCAATTATAGAGGTGTAGAGTCTTTTGAGGTTAGCAAGTTATCACCATAGATTTGTAGAACATTTTTCTTAGCTAGCATCTCCTTTGACTGAGCTATTGAGGAAGAAGATTAGATTTGTTTAGATCTTAGCTTATTAGGATACATTTGTAGAGTTGAAACATAGATTGGTAACTACTCCAATGCTAGAATCTCCTACACTAGGACACCCATATGATGTTAGCACTGATGCTTCGAGAGATGGATTTGGTTATGTGTTGATGCAAGATGGATAGGTTGTGGCTTATGCATATCATTAATTGAGGCTACATGAAACCAAATATCTCATGCACGATTTAGAGTTGGATGCCATGAAATTCGCATTAAAGATTTGGTGGCATTATCTATATGGAGATCAAGTTACTATTTGGATTAACCATAAGAGTGTCTAATATCTCATGAGTCAGCTGTAGTTAAAATTGCAACAATGTAGATGGGTAGAGCTACTTGGTGATTTTGATTTTAGTATTTGATATAGGCTTGGAAAGACTAATAAAGTAGTTGATGCATTGATCAAGGTAACAAGAAAGCTTAATAGCTTGACTATTTAATTAGACTTATAGGAGTAGATTCAAAAGAAATAGTAGCATGATTCATGATATTAAGAATTGAGATAATAGATCACCTTTGATGGACCATTGTTTATGGATAGTCATGGTGTGTTACATGATTGAGTATGTGTTTTAGAAGCTTTGTGATTTTAGTTGATGGATGAGGTCCACATGAGTAGATACCATATGCATTTAGGAAGTAATAAGATGTACCAGGATTTATGGTGGATGTATTGATGGCCTAGTGTGAAGAGGAATGTAGGGGAGTATGTCTCTCAATGTTTGATTTACTAAGAAGTGAAAATAGATCATCAAAGGCCTAGGGGATATTTTCATTCTTATGATATTTCCTAGTGGAAATGGAATGTCATTGGTATGGATTTCATTGTTGGTTTTCCACAGGCTTGTAATGGTTGTGATGTTATATTAGTACTTGTTAACTTATTGAAAAAGTCTACTCATTTCCTTGTCACACAAGCATCAATGAATGTAGTAGAGATTTCATATCTTTTTCTTATAGAGATAGTGTGGTTGCATAATGTGCCATAGTGAAGTGTTAGTGATAGAGATGTTTGATTCATGTCATATTTTTTATAGACATTTCACAAGCAAATGGATATAGGTTAAACATGAGTTCAGCATATATTTCACAAATAGATGGATAGACTAAGCAAGCAAATAAATTTCTCAAGAAAATGTTGAGAACTTATTCTTTGAAGTATAGAGATGGCTGGGATTGAATGCCACCACATTCTGAATTTACATATAATAATAGTTATTAGGAGAGTTTGCAGGTAGCACCATATGAGATTTTATATGGTAGGCTATGTAGAATGTATTTATGTTGGGATACCATAGAAGATTACCACTAGGTAAGCACAGATTTGGTGAGGTAGAACATAGATTAAGTTCAAGAGATTTGAGGTAGATTAAGAGATACATAGGATAAGCATGCAACATATGCCAATTAGCATTGAAGACCACTAGGGTTTGTAGTTGGGAATCACATGTTTCTTTATGTTTCTCCCTTGAAGGATCTTACATGATTTGGCTGAAAGAGAAAATTGGCTCCTAGGTACATTGGTTCTTTTGAGGTGTTACAAAGGATTGGGAGAGTGAACTATCAAATAGAATTACCTCTTCAATTTGCACATGTACATGATATTTTCCATGTATCTATGCTATGACAGTATGTGCCTAATGAACATCACGTGATTGATCATTTATAAATACATCCACAATCTAATGTCAGATATGTAGAGTAGTTGGTAGAAATTATTGATCTCATGATGTGACAGCTACACAATAAAATTATGTCTATGGTCAAGGTTTTGTGGAGTAGACAAGGAGCTTTAGAAGCTACCTAGGATGTGAAGATTGAGCTATTTGTAGCTCATGCTAACATCTTCCAAGAGGAGGATTCTCAAGAAGGGGAGAGTATTACATCCCTTCTAGGAACATTGGATATGGTAGTATGATTATGATTTATATATTATGTGTATGATCTTGGTGGATTATTAGGGGCAAGTTAGTTTGTTATGATTGCACTTTATCTGTTATGATGCTTTAGCCTTTCTATTATGATGATGATTATGATGTCTTTACATGCTTAAGTAACATGATTATAAACACTAGTTCTATGTGATATTGATGAGCAGTGAGTTGGCCCTATGCCTAACCATACGAATCACTAAGACATTTACACACAATCCAGTCAAATTCTGTGTACCTATAGTTCTCAAGTTGACTAGCTCTTCTAGGAAGTGAAATGGGTATTGAGAATGTTTGTTATCTTCTAAACAATACTTGTGAGGCTCAAGGGTATGGTTTAAGTGTAATTGAGGTATATGATTTTTCTTATTTTATATTTTATAGATTTGATTACCTATAGCAATGATGAAAGGTAAAGCAATTTAAAATCTAGTTCATTTATGGTCTAACCAGCCTAACACAAATAATCTTCCACTTTCTTGGGCACATCTTGAACACATATAGCACTGTTTGGCTACCAGATGTTAAGCATTGTTGAGTTACCAAGTACTATATGTATGCTTGAAGTGGTCATGCTTGTGCTCATTAACAACTAGAAATGAATTGCTAAATTGAAATGCATTAAAGTAAAAAGCATGAAAGTGAAGTGCATTAAAGAAAATATCAAACTATTCTTAGTGTTGCAAGGATTTTCAAAAGAGTTCATTTTATTTCCATCACACTACAGAAACTAACTAAGAATTTTGACATATCAAACTAGGACATCGAACTAGAACATGAAATTGGCAGTGAGGTGAGACATGGAAAGCATAGATGGATGAGAGAGAGTGGAATGGAGTTCCTACTTATAGTCACATGAAGTCCCTTGTAGATTTTGTGGTTAAATGAATTTAATAGGATCCATCCTTAGTTCAAACCAAAACCAACCATATTCAGAGACTTTGCATCATCATTCTAAGGCCATTCCATCCCCTAAGACACAAGAGTGCTCCCACAAAACAACCACCATTCTGTATTAGAGAAGAAGTAGGAAGTGAGGAAGGGCCTTAGTTAGAGGGGACTAGTCTCATAACCAATTCTTGTAGCTTGTTTATTCTATCTAAGGGGTGTGCTTTAAATTCCCATTATTTTTTTTCTTTTGGAAATGGAAACCATACCATGCAAAGATGCATGCATTTATTTTGTCCAAGGGATGTGCTTGAATTCTCATCTTTTTTTTTGATGAGAACTACACCATGCAAGGACTTATTCAACTTCCTTTTATTGATAGGCATAGAATGGTAAGAAATCCATGAAAACACACACGCACCCAGGAAAAAAAGAAAGGAACAAAGAATACTAAATCCCCTTGATGCCACACCCTATTCAAACCTTTGAATGCTTCTCAATTTCAGAAACTAACAAAGTTACAAATTTATTAAAGTTTTATTAATGAAAAAGAGACTGCATGTTTCCAAAATAAGGAAAATCATAGAGTCTGTGGATCGGTGGATGTTGTGGACTCACTGCCTATTGCATGAAAAAGAAACCATGTCCTAATTATTTGTAATAAAATTCAAAGCCAGAAACTAGACACTAACAATCAAATAACAAAAATAGTACATACCACCATCAAGTAATGGATTACCAATGTACTTAGCACTTATTAAGAAAAATTTGGAAAATCACTTCAAATAAAATAAAAGAAAATATAAAAGAAAATGTAAAATATTTAAGAAATGGCAAATGTACTAATGATGACATAAAACATAAATTAGAAAATATTATTAACATAAAAACAAAAAGATGTAAAATAAAGAATGTGTAAAACAAAAAGGTTGAAAAATTGAAGAGCCACTTATATGATTAGCATGGGTGGCTGTCTCCTCCATGACTAAGTTGAAAGGAGGAGATTTGAAATATGGAGCATGGTTGTTCATCTAATGAGTTGCTTATTTTATTAGCTAGCATATGCTCATGGAATGGTTTAATTTGTTGGATGTTGACTACATGTTTCTTGTTTGGGCTCTCAAGCTTGTAGATCATCATGGCCCTAGAAGGAAAAGTCTTGTAAATAATGTAAGGTCCTTCCCACAATGTTTAGAACTTAGTTTGTTAAGGTACATGTGTGGGGTTCTAGTAGAAAACCTTATCTCTTGGTTGAAATTTAACTTTTTGTAATTTTTAGGTCATGACACTTTTTATTGTAGGCCTTGTGCAACTCGTTAGATGATAAAGCTACTAATTGATTTTCATCTAGTAGGTTGAGATTCATTAGTCTTTCTTTTTGGTCTAAACTCAAGTCAAGGTCAAGGTCACAAGATATTCAAAGT
Organism: Gnetum montanum; assembly: GCA_015680685.1. Classification (NCBI taxonomy): domain Eukaryota; kingdom Viridiplantae; phylum Streptophyta; class Gnetopsida; order Gnetales; family Gnetaceae; genus Gnetum; species Gnetum montanum. Next base: position 154,023 of record MNCI01027120.1, on the reverse strand, counting down.
GTATGGAGCTTGGATTGGATAGGAAATGTTGGTAATTTTCTATACACAAGCTCATAGGAAGAATAGCCTATAGAAAGTTTCTATGTTGAGCAGTAGGCCCAAAGGACATCATTGAGTTTTATGCTCTAATCCTTCCTATACTTACTAATAGTTCTTGTTAGTAGCCTTGTGATTTTCTTATTGGTAACCTTAGCTTAACCATTAGCTTGTGGGTGGTAGGCTATTGTGAGTTTATGTTCAACCCCCAAGCATTGCATGAGCTTTTGAAAAGTAGTGCTCATAAAGTGAGTTCCATTATCAGAAATTAATGCACATGGCATACCAAAATTGTTTACAACATTTTGTTATACAAACTGATTAGCAGTAGAAGATGTATAGTTAATGACAGTTATTTCCTCTATCCATTTCGTACAATAGTCAACAATGACTATGATGTATACCTTCTAATTTGACATGGGCATGATGGGACCCATGAAATCAATGCCCCAAATGTCGAAAGGTTCCAGTGGTTGAATCCATTGTTGAGGTCCCTCCATTCGATCAATCATTCCATCATCTTATTAGCATTATTCATAAGAGTGAACATAATGGTGAGCATCCTTGAAGATTGTTGGCCAATGGTACCTTGCCATTAGGACTTTAATGGTTATGTGCCTCCCAGCATAGTGTTGTCCACAAGGACCTTCATGAGCATCTTGAGAAAAGTGAAGTTGATTAGCATTAGGGACACACCAACAAACCATGCCATCGATGCACACCTTGTAGAGGTGTCCATTGATCTTTATGAAGTGTTTTACTTGGTGAATAAACTACTATTTCTTCTAGTGATCCAACCCTTGTGGTATCTCCTGAGTGAGTACATGGGTGAGAGTGCTATTATACCATTTAGGCTCATCAAGCAATTGTTCAGTTATAGCCCTAGTAAAGAGGAGTTCATTAGGAAGCATATCAAATAATAAATCTTCTTCCTCTTTGTTGTCCCATCACAACCAAGACAAGTGATCAGTGACCACGTTCTCAATGTCCTTTTGATATACCATCGTAAGATCGAATTCTTGCAAGATCACTAGCCATTGTATGACACGAGGTCTCACTATTGGCTTGTTCATTAGAAAGCGGATGGCACTATAGTTGGTGTGCACAAACGCCATGTTTCCAAGCACATAATGCTTGAACTTTTCCAAAGAAAACACCACTGCCATCAATTCTTTTTCTATGGTGCTGTAGTTCAATTATACACCCAAAATGCTTTAGCTAGCACAGTGGTTGTAGTATGGATGTTTCTTGTCATCTAACTACATCAACACTACTCCCAAAGCATAATTTGATGCATTTTTCATGATATGAAATGGTCTAGACTAGTTAGGTTCTTGTAAAATTAGATTTTCTACAAGTTTCTCTTTCAATTGCTAAAATGCATTTTCACATTCCATGGTCTAGACAAAAGAAGCATCTTTCTTTGTTAGCTCCACCAATGGTTTTGTAATCTTAAAGAAATTCTCTATAGCCCTAATAAAGAGGAGTTTATCAGGAAACATATCAAATAATTAATCTTTTTCCTGTTTGTTATCCCATCGCAACCGAGACAAGTGATTAGCAACCATGTTCTCAATGTCCTTTCAATCTACCATCGTAAAATCAAATTCTTGCAAGATCACTAGCCATCGTATGATATGGGGGCTCATCATTGGCTTATTCATTAGGAAGCATATGGCACTATGGTCTATGTGCACAAACCTTGTATCCAAGCACATAATGCCTAAACGTTTCTAGAGCAAACACCATCACCATCAATTTTTTTCTGTGGTGGTGTAGTTCATTTATGCACCCACAATGCTTTGGCTAGCATAGTGAATGTAGTATGGATGTTTCTTGTCATATAATTATGTCAACACCAGTCCCAAAGCATAATTTGATGCATTCATCATGATATGAAATGGCTTGGACTAGTCAGGTGCTTGTAGAACTAGAGTTTCTATAAGTTTTTCTTTCAGTTACTAGAATGCTTTTTCACATTTTGTGGTCTAAACAAAGGAAGCATCTTTTTTTGTTAGCTCCACCAATAGTTTTGTAATCTTAGATAAATTATCTATGAATCATTAATAGTAGCTAGTATGTCTAAGGAATGATCAAACATCTTTAACTACTTTTGGCTGGCGAGTTATTTTTTGGATGACCCTTATTTTTTTAGGATCCACCTTAATTCTTGCTTGTGATATCCTATGCCCTAATATGACACCTTCCTAGACTATTAAGTGACTTTTCTACCAATTGAGCCTCAAGTTGGTTTTAACACATCATTTCAATATTTGCTCAAGGCGGTCTAGCGCTTGCTCAAATGTAGCTCCATAAGTGGAGAAGTCATTCATGAAGACTTCCAGACCACTACCAATCTATTGTTGAAAAATGCTTAGAACCAGGTGTTGAAATGTGGTAGGAGCATTGCATAGAACAAACGACATCTTGTGATATGCAAAAGTCCCCCAAGGACTCATGAATGTTGTCTTTGCTTGGTCTTTTGGTGTAAGTTGAATTTGGTTATACCCACTATAACCATCTAGGAAATTGTAGTAGCAATGCCCAAATATTATGTCAAGTACTTGGTTAACAAATGAAAACGAAAAATGATCTTTGAATGTTGCCATATTTGGTAGCTAAAAATTGATGCAAACCCACCACTTTCCACCTTTCTTTGGCACAATTACGAGTGAACTAACCTACTCACTATCTACAATGGGATAAATGAGCCCCACCTTGAGGAGTTGTTTGATTTCCTTCTTGAAGATCTACTTTAGCTTGGGGTTCAATCACCTCTATGGTTGTCTTTTGGGTTCATATCTAGGTTAGTGTAGATGCGATGCTAGCATATCCTAGGATCAATCCCTATAAGTTTAGGCTATGACCAAGAAAAAGTTGCTAACCATTTTTCAACAACTTTCAATAGAATTGTTTTTTACTCTGGAGTAAGATTTGCATTGATTATAACCAACTTCCCATTTTTCAAAAACACATATTCCATTTTGGCTAGTAATACTTTTAGTTCAAGGGGTTCTTACTTGAAATTTTCAAGAATTTCCAACTCTCCCCAGTAGGTATCATCCTTTGTATCATTAGAGAGTTGGAGATGAACTTGCTCTAGTTCATCCATGCTCATGACATATGTGCATGTTAGGATCTTAGTTGGTTCCATGCAAAGTGTGCTACTTTAAAAATCAGTGGTCAGCCACTAGGTATGCTCTTGTTTTGTAGCAACTGTGTACAGACACCTTTGAATTTCTAGTTCTACTGCACACTACTTGCATGCAGAGATAGATGTTTAGTTTGTAACCCAAAGTTTCTACACAAAATTTCACCCTATATTGGTGTGCATGATCCATGGAACTCTCTTCTTCTCAATATTTCCAAATGCATTTTCTTTGGATATCTCTAAGAAAATATCTCTAATGCCCATTTTTGCATCAACAGTGCTTAGCCATGCCCTTCCCATGATGATTGTGAAATCCCCTTTGTAATTCTCCACTTTGATTACTAGGAAATTAGTAGGATAAGACCATCCACAAATAGTGGTCACAATGTCTTCCACCAATCCCAATGAAATAGTGATGGACTGGTCTTCCAGTTCTAATCTAATGTTTGTCTTCTTAAGAGGAGGCAAGTTCCAAGAAGTGTACATCACATGGAAAATTAAATTGACACTAGAACTTGAATCTAGAAGATCCTTGCACACTTCATTCCTAGCAATATGTTAATAGATCAGAGGACTTCTAGGATCAGCTAATTTCCTATGAAGGTTTCCAACATAGATCTAATCAGATATGGCATGAGTAAGCATGACGGTTTGGATCTTTAGCAGATTTTTGTTTGAAGGGGACTCTAAGGTGTGTGATGTAGAGGAAGGTGTAGGGACAGGATTATCAACCACATGTGTATGAGAGGGCTTAGGTGGACTACGAGGTTGAAAGAAAGATCTTTTCTTATTGGATATTTGACCCCTCCAATTGATGAACCAGTTGTAAGTTAATAAACCTTGTAGCATTGCATTGTTGTGGTTGAGCTAGTAGTTCACCTTGCATATGTGGAGTAGATGGTAGCTGTGCAACCAGAGGAGAAGCATGTGTAGAGACATGAGGAGGATAAGGGTAGGAAGTGATATCCCTTATTTCATGTGGAAAATGGGCTCAATAATAATCAAAAGGATGGTAGTGAGGCTGGAAAGTAGAGATGTGACTGTAGGAGTCAGATGGAGACAGTGGTTACTAAACATAGTAACCATATAGATCATGCTATTGGTAAGGGTATTACTGCCTTGGGGGTGCTAGTGCCCATGATTATGATTTCTACCATTATTGACACTACTCAAATAGCTACAGTGGAGCTCCACTTAGATAATATTGTTGTTTCTAGTAGAACTACCTAAAATCACCTCAAGGATAAGGTAATATTCTAGATGTTTGCCTTTGTGTTACTCATGGATTTAAGGCATACACCCCAAAATCCTGTAGATATGACACTATGGGGAAACATTCCTTAGGATGTTCATACTAACAGACATCACATCCATGATCATCATTTGATTTACTATCCACAACTTCTTCTATTGCAGCAACCTTACCCTTACCTTTGTGATAGGCATGTTTAGCTTCCTTGCACCTCTTGCATTCATGATTACTACCTTGTTCTTTAGACTCTTCAGCAATTTTGAAGATAGCTCCAAATCTGCTATTCATGGAATTTCATAACTAATCAACCTTGGCTATAAGTTCATATTGAAATTTCTAGACTGGTAAGGTTTTCATATTCACCCCCTCATCAAGTATGGACTTGTTCTCACTATCACAGAATTGATCCTCCCTCTTGCGAATGGAAGAATCATGGTTGTACCCTTCTACACTTTCTCTTTTTTTTTAGTTCGCCCTCCTCTTTGATAGTTGCCCTTGGGGATAGACACCAAGGATTCTCCTCATTTCTATTTGAAGCCTATCTATGATGTGGTGAAGCTGATCTTCTATGACATTTATGCATCAAGGAATAGTATCAGCCAATGGTGGCATCCAAGGGTTCTTCTGTTCCTTGTTTTCATCCTTGGATTTGCCTTCTCAAGTTGGACACTCTAGAGTACATTTGATATTTATCATTGTAAAAATCAAGCATGGTACTCCATCATCTGATAGATTCCAACTCTAAGGACTAGTACTAGTTCTCTACTTCTTTGATGAGTGTTCTGGGAAACAACTTTAGTTTCTGCCACTTATTTTCTATATTCTACAGGGCACATGCATCTTGGAAAGCTTGGAGATGGTTCTATAGATCAGAGCTATATCCTCCTTTAAATCAAGAAATATTGTTCATGTCTAGCCTTTTAATCTAACTATCCTTCACAAGCCTTGTTGGAATTCTTATTGCCTCTACAATATTAAGCATACTTAGGGTAGTAGGCAAAGGATCATCAAGGCCTTGATCATGATGCCTATGATGTCTTTGACTACCCATTCATTCATGGTGATGTGCCTCTCTTGAACATCTACATCTTTGATCTTGCCTTTCCCAATGATCCCTTTAATCATTTTTCTCCCATCAATCATGTTGTTCATTTTGATCACCTCCATCATGGTCTTGCCTTCCGCAATCATGATAAGAGCTAGAAGAAGAAGATGATGATGATGATGAAGGGAAAGAGGAAGGAGAGCCAAAACCATCGTGGTGCCTACTACCACCTCTTTGGAAATCGTAATCACATTCATGATCTTTCTTTTTGTTTGCATCCCTACCTTGACTTGCCCTTTCAGATCCTTCTTTGTCATTGGATCCATTTTTACTAGAACCAGGATTGTGAACTGTGGACTACAAGTTTTGGTTTTGACCTCCTTCATCGAAGTCAAAGAGAGGAATATCATTAAATGGAAAACCCCCAAAGAAAGGTTTTCTACCAGCTTTTTGGTACAACAAAAATGGAGAATCATTAAATCTTTTCCCCTTCAAAGATTCATAGCACTATTCTAGCTACCGATCTTTTAGATGTTGTGCCTTAGTGGGATGATAATCACTTGCATTAGTATCTTGCACTGAATGAAATTCTAGAAGACCATATCGTATAAGCATTTGGTAGAGCATTGTAGGAATAGATTGATGAAGCAACAACACGATGTTACCCTCTAAGTTGTGCCACCACAACTATTCATCTTGGTGTAGGATGAAGGTGAAATTTGGTACATGCTCATCATGATGAACATATATGATTCGATATTTTTGAGGCACTAGATGATAAGCTTTATCAAACTTGGGTAGAGAATTGCTCCCATGAGAAGAAGACATTTTCAGTTAGAAAAATAAAAATCATAGTGTGATTCTAAATATTGTTATATTAATCTTAATATGTGATGTGACTCTAGGGTTCATTCCAAAAATTTAAATACTTTTCACTAGGTCCTAGATAGTACATGAAACAACCGAAAGGTCCCTTACAACAATTCCAATGATGAGCAGTGAGGTACCCCTACGTCCAACCATATGAATCACTAAGGCATTTACACATGATCTAGTCAAATTCCATGGACCTATAGTTCTCTAGCACACTAGCTCTTCTAGAAAGTGAAATGAGCATTGATAACATTTGTTGTCTTTCCAACTACACTTGTGAGGCTCAAAGGTATGGTTTAAGTGTAATTGAGGTATATGATTTTTCTTATTTTATATTTTATAGATCTAATCACCTACAACAATGATGAAAGGTAGAGTAACTTAAAATCTAGTTCATTTATGATCTAACTAGCCTAACACAAGTAACTGCCCCACTTTCTTGGACACATCCTGAACACATATAGCACTGCTAGGCTACCAAACATTAAGTGTTGCTAGGTTACCAAGTGATGAGTGGTGAGGTATCCCTACAATCAACCATACGAATACGAGCATTTTACGCATGATCCGGTCGAACTCCAAGGACTAAGTGCTTACGTGCCTTAATGGAACACTGAGGGTTAATCAATCATCGTCTTCCCATAAGTAAGCTTGAGGTATATGATTTTTATAGTTTTTTTTCTTTTTATGTCTTCTGCTAATAAAGGAAAGGGAAGAGAGAACTAAGTGGCTAACTTACATTAACTATTCATTAACTAAGTTCTAAATATTCCTAACACCAGTATCCATTCCCACTTGTTGTACACATCCTAAACTAGTGCAACGTTGCTGGGATTACCAAACGCTAATCGTTACTGGGTTACCAAACGCTACACGCATGCTCGAAGAGGCTGTATTGAGGGTATTTAACTAGGGGGTTGAAGGTTGAGAAAGATATTAATTAACTAGAAAATAATTAAATAATCATTAATTACTAATTAGCTTAATCTGTATGCTGCAAGGTTTATCATAAAGTTCATCTTTATTGCTGTACACAAAATTGTGCTCAAGTACAAATTGCTCGAATAAAGATCTGTTCACTCTATGACTCTTACTATGGGCACACAAAAATAATTCTAACTTTGGAATAACAAAATTGCAAGAATCTGGCTAAGGGTCTAAGTCTAACTTCCTTGAACAAAGGGTGCTATCTCTTATTTATAGAAGATGAGGCAGGATGCGATATCGTGTGGATGCGATATTGCGTACACGATATTGTGGCTCATCATACCCCCATGACTATATGAAAACTTGTCCTCAAGTTCCTTACAAAATATTGGAAAGGTATGGGATTATTGTCTTGAATAACAACTAATGGTGAATGGGATGACGTGTGAACAGATCAATCATTACAATACATGACAATATTAGTGTTCATGACTACAAGAATGAACACTATACATAGTTGACATCCAGCCTTATTTGGTAGCTGAGAGAGAAGAGAGAGAGAGAGAAAAGAAGAAGACATGTTGCTGCCGACACTAGGATTGCGCCTTCCGTTGTCCATCCATAATCGCGCTATCAATCTTGTTCCTTGCACAACTGTTCCAACACCAGTCCATCTTGAGTGTTTCCTCTAGGTCCAGTCCATTACTATATGATTTCCATCTACACACATAACACAGTCACATATGAGCAAGGATAAGTAAATCACAATATAGTTGATACCTTGCCCCAGTGTAAGGTCCATTGGTTGAGTTGTGATATGGTCGATACAGATCCTAAAGATATAACATTAGTGACTACCCAAGGTGTAGGGGTTAGGAAAAAATTGGACCAAGGCCCCCATGACTAAGAGCGTTCCTCTAGTAGCGGTAGAATGGAAAAAGATAAGAAATAAGAAAGATAGGGAAAAAGAAACAACAACAATGCCAATAAAATGGATGTCAGATATGGGAATGAACTAAACAAATGTTGATTGTGGGAATGTTTAAGGGAAAGAAGTTAACTGATGCACCAAATAGGAATGCCAGTGGGTCCTTCCCAAAGCAGGCTCATGCCATTTATGCCCTAACAATCCCACATTCAAAGAGTTTGTAGGCTCTAGAAATTTCATTTGGAAGTAAGAGTTAAAGTGTTAACCTCAAGAATTCACCAAGGAGAAAACAATGCATCAACCAAAATATAGACTACTGATATAACTAGCAATGAGGTGGAAAATGAAGAAAGAATGATGGGGAGAAGAGAATGGAATGGAGTCCCAAGAACAAGGTGGTTTACAGCCCCTTGTGTATTTATGGTTAATGTAACTAAGTAGATCTCATTCCAAATCTGGCCTTAAAAAATCCACTTCCAGTGACTTTGCATTAATACACTTAGCCAATCCATCCACTTGAAGTAACAAGAATGCTTCTACCAAAGAGTTACCATCATTTCGAGGAAATGAGAAAGGGAAAAGTAGGAAGCAAGAAAGGGCCTTAGTTAGAGGGAACATATTTATTTAGTTCCATAACCAATACTTGTAGCCCAAATGATTATTTTTTCTAAGGGGTGTGCTTTGAATTCTCACTATTTTTTTTTGCGTGAAAACCACACCATGCAAAGACTTATTTTTATTGGCTCAGCTTCCCAATAATGGAGCAACATCAGAATGGTAAGGAAAGCTCAAGAAGAAAACATCTAAGTACCCAAGAGAATAGCTAGCACAAATGCATTAAATCCCTTTGAAGTCACACCCTTTTCAGTCCTTGAGTCCTTAGTTTGAGAAATGCCTAGTCACCAATTTGTTAATAGTTTTATTATTAAAGAAAGGGACTGTACAGTTCCAAGGTAAGAGAGACCATCGAAATTCATGGATGCATGGATGATGTGGACTCATTTCCTATTACATCAAAAGAGCCATACCTTAGTATCAACATTATTACTCAAAGGTAAAAACCAAACATTAGCAATACATAGAATACAGTTCATACCACCATCAGGAGAACTTATTAGGTGACGAATCTAACAAAATCAAAACACAAACAAAGACAAAAATAAAAAAACAAAAACAAACAAAACAAATAGTCACACAAAGAAATGAAAAAGTCTAAACGATGTTGCAAAACAAAAATAAGAAAAGTTAAAGAAATTTAAAAAAAAAACTTAAAAAGGAACTGAGGGTCTAGTTAGTTCCATGCACGTTAGTGAGTTACTCTCTTGATCAGTTATCAATGACTGGGTGTCTTCTTGTCATGTGGCTGCTGCATACAAGCACTTTTATATATTAATGTCTTGTGCACACCGGTTACATGCAGGTAATGCTAAAATTTGCACAACCCATGATTTTTGCATGCAATTGCACCTTGTATCATTGTATGTGATGCATGGAACCTTCTTCCTCTCGATCTTTCTAAAAGTTTTCTCCTTAGATATTTCTAGGGAAAGATTGCAGATTCCTAGACGTGCATCTATAGTACTTAGCCATGCCCTTCCCATTATTATTGGGAAGTCCCCTTTATCGTTATTTACTTATATCACTAGGAAATCAGCTGGGTATGACCACCCACACACAGTGGTGACAATGTCCTCCACTAGTCCTAAGGGAACAGTGATGGATTGGTCGGCCAACTCTAGGAGAATATTGCTCTTCCTTAATGGAGGCAGGTTCCAGGCTCTGTGCATTTCTTGTGATATTAAGTTGGCTCCAGAACCTAAATCCAAAAGAGCTTTGCATGGCTCATTCCTAGCAATTTGAAGATAGATTAGGAGGCTTTCAGGATCAAAGAATTTCCTAGGAAGGTGGCCAACCTTAATCTAGTCAGTAATGGTATGTGTTAACATAATCGTATGCGTTGAGCTTGGTGTTTGGTTCGAAGGGAGCTTTGAAGCCTTAGTTGATGGAGAGGCATTTAGAGGTTCAATTGCTTATGGTTGTAAGGGATTGGTTGGACTATTGGCTCTAAAGAATGGCCTTTTCTTCATACGGTTGTCAGGATCAATAGTGGGTTGAGGCTCTATAGCCCTTGTGGCATTGCATTGCAACGGTTGAGTACGGAGTTCCCCTTGCATTGCTGGAGCAGGTGGTAATGGAGCTATTGGTGTGAAAGATACAGATGGATTTGAAGGATGGTATGCTTGTGGGTTATCTTCCCTAGGAGAAGGAGTTCTATAATACTCATGAGCTTGGTAGTGATGTTGTGGTGTAACATGACTAACATAGTTACGTGGAGAGATTGGATGCTGCACATAGTTGCCATATGGGTCAGGTTGGTGGTAGGGGTATTGTTGCCTTGGTAGTGGCATCCCACATGACTATGGGTATTTCCACTGACGATGTTGCTCAATGGGTTATGGTGGAGTTTCACTTGGATAATATGTTGAAGGTTGGTGGAACTGCCTTGGGTTACCTTGGGGATAAGGTAACCGTCAGGGTGTTTGTCATTTATTTAGTTGTGGGTTGAGTGCATATACCCCAAACTCTTGTAGATGTGAGATCACTGGGCAATATCCCTTAGGATGGTCATATTGGCATATCTCACATCCACCATCATTATCTGTGTCTGAATCCATAACCTCTTCTATGATGGCCATTTTACCCTTACCTTTGTTACGTACATTTTCCACTTCTCTCTTTTTCTTTTTTTTGCGGTCACTACCTTGCTCCCTAGACTCCTCTATAATTTTAAGAATAATTTCAAACCTACTATCCAGGGAGTCCCACATTTGGTCTCCCTTTGCTAATACTTCTATTGTTAACTTTTGGAGAGGCAAAGTTTCCCTATTCACCATCTCTTCAAGTGGTAACTCTTCTTCTTCCTCATAAAATCTCACTTCCTTTTTTCAGAGGGAAGGATCTCAGTTGTATTCTTCTGCACTTTCTCTCTTTCGTAGCTCACCTTCTTATTTGACTACTTAATCTAGCAATCTATCAATTTGATGATACCTAAGCTCTAATAACCTTCCTTGGGCATACGTCCCAAGGGTTCTTCTTGTTTCATGCCTAAGTCCATCCATGAGATGGCGTAGTTGATCCCACTACGAATAACCATGGCTAGGGCAATGATGTAACAATGAATAATAGTGGCCCATGGTAGCATCCAAGGGTTCATGATTTCCTTGCTTCCATCCTTGGATTTGCTTCTGTAGGTTAGACACTCGAGAGTACATTTGGTGCTTATCATTGAATAGTTCTAACATTGTACTCCACCTCCGAATGGATTCCGATTCTAATGACCGATACCAGCTTTTAGCTTCTTTCAGTAATGTCCTTGGGAACAACTTCAATTTTTTCCTTTCATTTTCTATGTTTTGCAAGGCACATGCATCATGGAATGCTTGTAAATGATTTTGAGGATCAGCGTTGTATCCCCCTTCAAATCGTGGGATGTTTTTCATGTCTAACCTCTTAATCCTAATATCCTTTTGGTGCCTTGTTAGAACTCTTATGACCTCTATTCGATTTAGCATGCTTCTAGTTATGAGTAGGGGTTCTTCATGATCATCTTGTTCATAGCGTCTATGGTGTCTATGCGGTTCCCTACTTTCCCTTATTCTATGCCTTGATTCCTTAGAGTGCCCTTGTCCTTGTTCTCGATTGTCTCGTCGATGTTTTTCACTTTGTTTTCCCTTATCCTCATGATTGGTTTCCCTATGACTACATCCAAACACTGAAGGAGAGGGTGAAGGTGAAGAAGAAGGAGAATCATCACCATGATGGTGTTTTCTACCTTCTCTTCGGTGGTCTCAACCTCAATTGTGATCACGATCAGAATGTCTGCCCTTATCATGTGTTTATGTTCCTTTGTTGAACACTTTGTGTTCATGGGTATCAGAACCAAGGTTGCAAATAGTGGAGTGAAGGTTCTAATACATCACCTTCTGACCAATGTTAGGAAGAGGAACATCATTTTGTGGGGAACCTATTGGAGCAGGTTTACCGTCCTCAATTTCGCTCAAAATGTGCAGAGCGTCATGGGGCCATTTACCCTTAAAGGATGTATAATATCTCTCCTGTCACAAGTTCCTTTGATGTTGTGCTTTTGTGGGATGATAGTCCCTTGTGTCATGATCACATGCAACATATTCTGCATATAAAAGTGACATGCCTATTTGTGTGAGAGCATGAAGGAGCATGTTGGGTACCGATCGGTCTGGAGGCAACACTATGTTACCCTCCAAGTCTCTTCAGCGCAGTTGTTCATCTTGGTGGAGAATAAAGGTGAAATTGGGTACATATTCATTAGGATGAGTATATACCACACGAAACTATTGAGGAACTGGAGGATCTTGGTTACGTGTATTATGCTGCTAATTGTCTCTTGTGTTAGTCCTAGGTGGTGAAGTGCTGTTATGCGAAGAAGAAGACATCTTGTCTTGTTTGGTGTGTGATGTACCATTTTCTTATCTCTCTTTGATTAACCCTAAGGGTTCGTTCTAACGTTCCAACGATTTGAATGATTTCCTATGTTCTACGTAGTGCACAAACAACTAAGTCCCCGGCAACAACGCCAATGATGAGTGGCAAGGTACCTCTACACTCAACCATATGAATACGAGCGTTTCACACACGATCCGGTCGAACTCCAAGGACTAAGTGCTTACGCGCCTTAATGGAACACTTAGTGTTAATCAATCATCATCTTCCCAAACTTACTTGTATTGTCATAGTTGCATGGTTAAGTAAGTTTGAGGTATATGATTTTTATAGATTTTTGTCTTTTTATGTCTTCTACTAATAAAGGAAAGGGAAGAGAGAACTAAGTGGCTAACTTACATTAACTATTCATTAACTAAGTTCTAAATGTTCCTAACACCAGTATCTGTTCCCACTTGCTGTACACATCCTAAACTAGTGCAACGTTGCTAGGATTACCAAACGCTAATCGTTACTGGGTTACCAAGCGCTACACGCATGCTCGAAGCGATCATACTAAGTGTATTTAACTAAGGGGGTTGAAGGTTGAGAAAGATGTTAATTAACTAGAAAAGCATTAAACAATCATTAATTACTAATTAGCTTAATCGATATGCTGCAAGGTTTATCATAAAGTTCATCTTTATTGCTGTACACAAAATTGTGCTTAGGTACAAATTACTCGGATAAAGATTTGTTCACTTTATGACTCCTACTGCGAGCACACAGAAATAATTCTAACTCTAGAATAACAAAACTACAAGAATCTAGCTAAGGGTCTAAGTCTAAATCTCTTGAACAAAAGGGCGTTGCCTCGTATTTATAGAAGATGAGGCAAGACACGATATCGCATACATAATATTGTGGCTCATCACCAAGTACTATATGTATGCTCACAGTGATCATGATTTTGTTCATTAACAACTAGAAGTAAATTATAGAATTGAAATGCATTAAAGTTAAAAGCATGAAAGTGAAGTGTATTACAGAAAATATCAATCTATTCTTAGTATTGCAAGGGTTGTCAAAAGAGTTTGTTTTATTCTCGTCACACTACTATGCTCAGGTACATCAGTGTTCAAACAAAGAACTATACACACTTAGACTCCCTCTATGAGCACTCAAAAAATATTCTAACTATAGAGAAAATAAACTACAACAGCTTCACTACTTTGACTGAAAAATGATCAAGAACTAATTCAAAAACTAACTCAAAACAAGAGCCTAGGTGCTATATTTATAGGTCAGAGTATATACCTTGACGTTGGATACTCAACATTGTGGCTAGGCTTCAATGTCATGTACATGACATCATGGTAGATAAAATAATGATTCATTAGATATGTTAGACAGGTGATGTGACTTATAAGGATGTCGGATTGGGATACAAGGGTAACTATTCGATATGTATTTATGCTAGATATATGATTTCATAAGTTATGCATTTAAACTATAACACTATGTTGTGTGTTGTTGGGATGTGATTTTAGCATGTGGACATGTACTGTGCTTGATATGGATCTCATAGATTGAAATAGATTTTAATTTAGAATCCCAATATATTTTTTATGCATGTTTGAAATGTAGAGTATTAGTTAAGGAGGAGAAGATGAAAAATAAACTTATAAAAAAATGTTAGTTAAAAACTTAATTAAAAAAGTAAAGTGAAATTGGGTTTTTCACATGATGTGTAATGCACATAAAAATTTCTATATAAGAGTATGTTTTAAAAATAGTTAAAAAAAAAAACTAACATATTCTTCCACTGCCTCCCATGCACATATCCTTATAATTTGGGTTTCTATTTTTTCTTTTGTTCCTACAAATACAAATGATGTTTGAGTTTGTTCTTCCCTATTTCTTTAGTTTTCTATTTTTTTTCCACTCTTTTTCTAAAATTTTAGCTTTTTGGAAAAATTTTGCTTCCTTTGAACTTGGATTTGGATTTTTTTATGATCATGTCTACATGGGTATGATACTTGTTTGGAGTGAAACTACATCTTGTTAGGTTTTTGAGGATTTCATACTTGTTTTGGACTTCCTACTCTACTAATTTTGATTAGTGGGTTATCTTTACCTTTCCCATGTATGTATGTACTAGATTAGTATATATGATAATGTGATGTGGACATGTGGGGAGGATAGTGAAAAGATTGAGTTTTAACATATTATTTTTCCACATTTCTAGAAATTTTATGATTTTGGTAGCGGATTGTTTATGAATAAATATGTGATGTATGAAATGATGTGGACTTGTAGAACATTAAATGTAATATTGATGAGACTAATAGGGTTGGAATATTATATTATATGGGCTTGATTTTGCATGAGAGTTTCTAGAAGTTTCAATTATCATTGACTATAATTAAATATTATTATTTTTTATTATATTAATTAAGCTTTAAATGCACTTAAATTTATTTTTGGAAGTTTGATTGAGATGAAATTAGTATCCTTGAAATCATTTTTTGAAGTACTTTCTATTTATTTCTTTTGATATTTATCATCTCAAAGGTTACAATAGTGGTCATTTTTACAAAATTATAGGTGATTCAAGATGTTTGTGACATGAAATTTTGTTATGTTATATCATGATTTTGTTTTCATGGAATAAATATGAATATTAGATGTGAATATATGTGGTTATGTTATGTTTTTTTTTTTGGATTTGTTGTACTTGCAACATGTATTAGCTTAAGCTAGCCTAGATTTGTACATGTCATTGTAATGATGCTTGTAGAAATTGTTGGTGGATGATGCTAACATAAGAGCATAGACTAATTAGTGATGAGGCACCCTAATGGTAGTTATGGATTGAAGCACACTATGATGCATTAGTGAGGCTCTTGTCTTAGGCCTCATCCTAAGAGTGGAAGAGAATAGGTGTTTTCATCCCTATAGTTGGTACATGGCATAGGTATGCTCATCAATATAGTGAATCCCCTAGAAGGCTAGTGATTACAAGTAAAAGATTGACCAATCCTAGCATAGGCTAGGTAAATAAAAGACTAGAAACTAATGGTTATTTATTAGCACTCATGACAATATTTCACATGTTACATTAAGTGAGGATATGCTAGCGACCACATGGGTAAGTTGTATATAATGGTATCAATTTGTAAGTCATAGCATTGATGATATATCTTATAATTGATTTATGATTTTATGTTTCTTACATTGCTTAATGGTATGGAGTGGGTATGAGTATATGGGCATGATAGGGGAGATGCATGTGATGTGGTGTAATGGGCCTATGCTTCATTCTGTGTAATAGTGATTATATCTATAGCTATGTAATACATATCTATTAACTTTAGTAAGGATTATGCCAGTGCTATGTGTGATATCATATGTACATGTGTTACTTAAAGCATGCACAAGACTAATAGTTGATGCATATTACCTTGTATCTCATTCCTCTCCTTCAATGTAGTTTTTGTTGACCATCTAGCAAGAGAATTGTAAAGGCTTCCCACTCAACTTTATACTAACTTTATTTAGTTACAAGTGGATGTTAAAGGGGTGCAAGAGAGCATTGAGAGAGTAGAGGAGAGAGATTTCATTGGGGATTGGTGAGCATATATTTCCATGTACAGTACCATGGAGCATTCATATTTTTATGACCTCTGTTGTACTCTTATGTATATGATGTTTATGTTTTTGTAACCTAGGATTGGTAAAAATTTTTGTTTAATGTAGAGACATGTAGTTCAATAAATTAAAGGGTATGACTAATCTTTAGTTTGGCATAGATTATTGTACAGTTTGACCTTTCATATATATATAATCTTAATGTATTTTAATGCATCATTAGCTTCTAGTTTATTATGCTTTTGTTGTGGTATATCTAGTGATTGTAGGCATCACTTCATCCTAGCTAGAAGTGATAGGATGGGATGTTACACTTGTTAATCCACCTAAATTCATGTAAGAATCAATGGCTATGAAGCCCACTTGAAAGCTATCTTTTAATCTCTCAAATAGGCTACCTTCAAACCAAAACTAGAATGTAAAAACTATCATGTTAATCCATGCTATAACTAATTAAATCAAAGTAGATAACCTTCCCAAAAAAAGATCTTGGAAGTTTTCTAGTTTACTTATAGATTGCAGCAAATATACCATGCAAAGCTCTATTAGATTAAGGTTCCAATGTGAACTTAATTTCTTAAAAATATATAAAGCTTGAAAATTACCTCTAGTTCAAAATGCAATATGAGTCTAGAGTTGGTAGATTAGTTTATCACTATCATATTGGGATAAGTGGCAAACATTGTGATCACCATTAATGAGTGGTTCTACCTAGAAGATTTATTAGTGATTAGAATAGATAAGTGGAAAGACAAGTTTCCTATTATTATGGGAAGAGCTTGTCTAAGTACTATTAATGCCAAATTTGAAATCAAAGATATTTTCTTAAAAATTTATATAAAAAAAATATGAAATGAATAAGAAGAAGAGAGTTTTATGCATTATCTACAACAATATAGGATGTAATTACATGTAGAAAGCTTGGATAATCAAATCCAGAACCATCATAGTATGTAGTTTACATGAAGAAAAGTATGTATGAAAAAATGTCTATATGCCATAATCACCAAGTGAGAAGAGATCCAATGGCTTATAGAAGATGAGTTACATGGAATTGCATGAATCCCTCATATGTGCTTATGTTAATAGAACAAATAAGATAGAGCACATCAAGTAGTAACTTTTCCAAGTAGAAAATAGGTACGAAGAAAAAAAAATGAGGAAAGATAGAAATCCTAGAAAGAATAGAACTAGAGTCCATAGAACACAAAACATTACCAAAAGCTCTTGAGTATGTACTTTTAGAAAATGTCAAATTGGTTATTGTAAATACCCAGCTTACATAGGAATAGAAGTAAAGGTTACTTAAGATAATTAACAAATGGTCAACACTCTTTGCCTAGTCATATGAAAAGATAATGAGGATTGATCCACATATATGCTAGCATAAAATATATATAGATTCCACTGTTAAGTCCAAAATCCAACCTTAGCATTGGTTAAATCCCAAATTGAAGCAAGTTGTAAAGAAGGAAATTGAAAAAATTTTGAAGATGGGATTCATCTATCTTATAGTAGACAATGAATGGATAAGCCTACTTATGATTGTATGTAAAAAGGTAGGCTAGCGGAGAATTTGCATTGAATTGATATTGTTAAAAATGACAACTTTTAAAGCTTATTTATGATTGTTATTTATTACTCAAGTATTAAACACAATTACAAAACATAAATACTACAATTTTTTGGATGGCTATATTGATTATAATCAAATTTAAATAGCTCTAAAAGACTAGGCTAAAATAATATTCATAATTTCTTAAGGGACTTTTTCATATAAAAGATGCCTTTTGATCTATGTAATGTCCCTACAACAGTCCAACACCTTACCATCAATATCTTTCTAAAATAGATTAGTAATGGTATAGAAGTTTTTATGGATGAATTTTACACCTATAGTTCTAATTTTCAATAGGTATTAGACCATCTTAAATAAATCTTGAAGCACTTCATAGTGATAAATCTTACACTCAACTGGTATAAAAGCCATTTGATGATCTAAGAGGGCACTATTCTTATGCACTTGGTATCAAACAAAGGGAGATTAAAGTTATCTAAGGAATCTTATAAAGGCCACAAATAATAAAAGGCATTCCTTGGGCATATTCGCCAATGTAGGTGCCTTATTAAAAATTTATCCAACATTGTCAAACTACTACTAGCACTAATAAAAAAGGATGCATCATTTGAATAGACTAAGGAATGTGACTAAGATTTCAAACTTCTAAAGTGAAAGCTTGCAGAAACCCACTTATGATTGTATCTAAAAAGGTGTACTATTGGAGAATCTACATTAACTTAATATTGTTAAACATGGTAAATTTCAAAGATCATTTGCCATTGTTATTTATTAATCAAGTATTAGACACAATTGCAAGACGTAAATACTACAATTTTCTAGATAATTAAAGTGGTTATAATCAAATAAAAATAGCTTCAAAAGACTATGCTAAAATAACATTCACAAGTTCTTGAGGGATATTTTTCTGTAAAATATTTTTTTTTGATCTATATAATTCCCCTAAAATGTTCCAACACCTACCTACTAGTATCTTTTATAAATAAACTAGTAATGGCATATAAGTTTTCATAGATGAATTCTTCGCCTATGGTTCTAATTTTTCATAAACATTAGATCATCTTAAATAAGTCTTAAAGCATGGCATAAAGAGAAATTTAACACTCAACTAGTAGAAAAGCCATTTGATGGTCTAAGAGGGCATTATTCTTAGACACTTGCTATAAAAAATGATAGATATTAATCCAGAAAAGATTAAAGTTATCTAAGGAATCTCACAAAGGTCACAAATAATAAAATATACTAAATCACTCCTTGGGCATATTAACTATTATAGGTGCCTTATTAAAAATTTATCCAAGATTATCAAACTATTACTAGTACTCATAAATAAGGATGCACCATTTGAATGAATTAAGAAATGTCACCAAGATTTCAAACTTCTAAAGTAAAAGCTTGTAAAAACCCCCTCCTGATTGTATCTAAAAATGTAAGATTCATATATCCTATAGTAGATAGTGAGTGGATAATCTCATTGAAACATCACAAAGAAAATTCATGATTATAACCCATGTCCAAAATCCATTGTAATTTGGTGTAAAAATAATGGTAGATATAGTTGCCTTATTTTTTTGAACAACTGGCATTGTAACCTTCACCATTGAACTTGAGGCATAATTTTATTGTAAAGTGTGAAATTTGCAGTTCATAGGCTATAATCTCACATACTTTAACTTACGGGAGCTAAACAATGCTTTGTAAGTTGTGATTTCCTCACTTTCCAAGTGAAAAAAGTTATATCATGCATGTACTTAGGCTTGCGAAGGTGAAATTTGGGTTTTCTCAATGTTTTTATAATGGCCATATGAATTTATATGTTGGAACCACTTGCAACCAATGTATAAATCTTTGGACTTTGGAAAAATATGCTAGTATCAACACAAGATATGTCGGCTACCGTATTTTATGAAAGAGCTAGTGTATAAACCATAAAAATTTGCCAAATTAAATAAATATGATAAGGATAAAAGACCTAAAAATGCCTTCAATGTTCAATAATTTGTAAGATATCATGGCAAAATTTTGCAGCAACAAATCAGGTCATTAATAACCTATATAAACTAGAGAATGCTACACTCAAAGGACTTTTGGGCATTTTGCATTAAGCTAAACATTGATACTTTCAACATAGTGCACACCACCATAAATCAACAACCATTTCACAACCAATAATGAAAATCCGATACTAGAGTGACCACCAAGGAGCTTTAGGAGCATAGCTTGGAACTTCTAAAGAGTGAGGTTGATTGAAAAACACACTTTGCTCACTTCATTGAGCTTTAAGCATTCTTCTCTTGGCTCCTTATGCATTGGAAGCACATTAACTTGTACCAATTTAAACTCTATTTTTTGAAATATTTTATTATGTCAATAATAAATTTTTTTATTTTATTCATGCAATCGGATTTTATTTTGTGTTTTCTCTAGCATAAGATTTACATTTTCAGTTAAATTTCTTTGCAAAGTCCTTGGTGATTGACAAGACCATCTAGGATGCTTTGAATTTATTTTCTCAAGGCCTATGGGATCCGAGGTTAAACTATTTCACTAGAAATCTTTGGGTTTTCAACACTAAATTTTTTCGGTGTTGCAATTTCTAGTGCTAGAAGGAGGGCTTGAACCTTCACCCATGTTCTTCTCCCAATCCTACTTTGCCCTTATCTATTTATTGATTTTGATTGCCATTTAATTTTTTTATTGAAAAATCTTGGGATACTACCTTAAAACTTCACTCAAAGATCAACATAGCCATCCACTTTGTTGTAATTTGTGCCTAGCATATATATGGCAACCAGTTTGGGTGTTCCTACAAATTTCATAGCAACTACTAGACTTTTCAAAGCCAATGTATTTCTTAAAGGAACTTACACTTCTCACTCATAAAAATTTGCCATTGGAATTTCTAAGGACCTAGCATATTTTTGTCAACCATGACCCACTTGTAGCTATGAAATTTTTTCATTGGATTTCTTAGAAAAGCCCAACATATCTTTCCTAAGAACCCCTAGTGTACCTTTTGATAACCTAGCATATCTCTTGCATAGACATCATAACCAATGTATTTTTTTCCATAGGAAAAAATACCAGCATATTTTCAGCAAAGAAAAGCCTACTTTTTCTAAATCAACATATTTATTGCTAGAAAGCCTAGCATACCTTTTCAAAAAAGCCAAAGCTAGTGTATCTTTCTAATAAAGCCAAAACCATGATACTTTTCCAGTGCAAGTTGGCCAAAGTGAACTAAGTGCAAAAAATTGGAAGCTTGCCTTTAACATTTTTAAACCAATTTTTTAGTAACTAGTCACAGTACAAGCCTCTATTCCTTGGGCTCCAAAGCCCAAAACTTTGAAATTAATTAATTTTGAATTTTTACCAATGCAATGTATAGCATTGTCACTGCCACTTGTACTGCACCTATCATTTTCACAATTAAAACTATTTATAGTTTGGGCAGTTCCACTAGTTGGAACTTTTAATTCAAAATCAAATAAAATATTTGGATAATGCCTTTTTGCAAATCAACTATATTGTCAATCAACTTGACTAACATGGCCTCAAATCAGGATGTAGTGTGCATATATGATCCTAAGGACCTAGCTATTGTTGAGCATAGACAATCGCTCAGGTAGAGGGGCCAAAGCCCAAACTTCACTTTAATAAACAAAGAATTTTATAATTTCATATATACCAAAATTCAAGTCATCTTGCTCCTTCCATGTATGGAATATGAATTGAAGCATGAGTATGAGTTAATCCATAGAAATTGGAAGGAGTACATCCCCTTCCCTTATGACAAAATAAAGCTAACTAGCATCCATATGCACCTATTACCCCAATTAATAGAGATGGATGAATTGAGTGAGGAAATTAACTCAAAGAGTCACCACAATAAGCATGATGAGTTTGAGGCTGAACCAAAACCCAACACCTTCATTAGGAACCTTTTCTAACAATTGGCTTGTCAAACCACCACACCTAGGTTAGCCTCCCCTGCATCATCTATGGGACAAGTTCCTCAACCCTCTTCTCCTCATGCCTACCCTTCCATGTTTAGGTCAACATCCATCATTGCTACACACCAAGCATAATCTATATCTTAGTCTACCTCCCTCTTCTCATCCATGTCTTTGCAATAAAGCCTTGATCTGCATGGCCATCACCTATGGTGTTTACCATGTCTCATCCCTTCTCTATCCCAGTGGGCTCCTTAGTGATACCCCAAGCTACTCAAGTGTCTCACACCCTATTTATTCCCTTTATCTCTCAAGTGCCAATGCAAACTTCCTTCTCCTTGTTCAACTCACCTGTAATAGTGGTTACATAACCTCTTCCATCTATATCAATACCAATCACACAACCTCAAGCTACTCAACTTTCTCTTGAACCATCAATATGGATACCATAGCCTACAAGGATGCCCCAAGGCTTCGATTCAACCTTTCAAATGATCTAAGACCTTATTGAAGAGCTGCAAAAACTCAAAGCCAGTACAACTTAGATGGTCAAGATTATAGATTTCTATCAAGATGATCCTATAAGCCCTACCGTTCCTCAAATAACCTTACATATGGGCATGTCCATACCAATCTTCACAAAATACAATGGTGAAGGGGGTCCCAATGCACATCAACTCATCTTCTAGTCTAAATGCCTCTTTTTGGAAGCTTGGCCACATACAATGTTACACAGTTCTCCTATGTCCCTCAAGGGAAAGGCTCTAGACTTGTACTAAACCTTTCCTAGAGGTTCCATCTCTTTCCTTGAGGACCTAATAAATCAATTCATCAACTACTTTAGATACAACTTGAAGCTAGATGTCACATTAGATTAATTGATGAAGGTGAGGCATAGACCACTTGGACCAATCAAAAGGTTTATTCAGAGGTGGGATTCAATGCTCAATGAGATCCCATAACCTATCTTTGAAACTCACCTCTTGGCCATCTTTAAGGAAGCTTTAATGACTTCATTAAGTCAAAGCTTTACTAGTTAGAGCCTTGATAACTGAGCTGAGCCTTTTTGCAAACTAAGGACATTGAGAAGACAGCTGAGGCAAGTAATGACTTAGCCAACATGGCATATAAAATACAATATACAAGGAGGGATAGGGATAAAACTAGACAAGAACATACAATTGTGGTTGTAGTAACAAAGTAAAAATAAGCAAAAAGGCAAGAATCCCTACCATGCAATACATCTTTTGACTCATTGCAGCCATCCACTTCCTATGCTCCAAATCAACCAAGATGAAACTTTTAGGGGAAGGATAGAATGAAATACACTGGGTTGCCTATGAAGCCCTCTAACTTTTGGAACGATTGCTTAAAGACAATCATATACAACATAAGAAACTGTCTAAGGAAGTTTGTAAGAGGCATAATCATCTTTGTGACATAGCTAGAGATCCAACGATAGTAACCAAAGACAATTTGAAGCAACCAAGGTACTTTAGACTGGATAGGGTTTCCCATTATCATCAAATGGTTGGTCATGACATTGATTTTTGCTTAACATTAAAGGATGACATTTAGAAGATGATCAACCTTAGAGAGATGATGGCAAAAGAGACCAACTCTCCAAGCACCAGTAACAACTCATATACCATAGCCTCATTCATAGAAACTAAATGATCTAATCCTCCTATGGAACCATTTGTCATCAAAATATCATTTCCACCCCAAAAACATAAATCCTAGGGAGCCCTTTTTCATATGGGTACCACCTCCTTTGGCCTAGAAAAAGCCTTTCAACATACGTGTCCCCCCTTTAGTGGCCTCAACATCACAACCCATGCCACAAGTTACCAATCCTTCTAAATTGAAGGAACTATTTATTATTTTGGTCCCTCCAACTTCAACAAGAAAAACCATAATAACCCGTGATTAAAGCCCACCTATAGTGATTAAACCATAATAGCAACTTAGTAGTGAGGAAGAAATCATCATCACAACATCAATGAAAACAACCTATCACCAAATTAATAGCAAAGCCCACTTAAGGCAGCCAAGAAAACAAGGCTTTGAAGCAAGTTGACCAACCAAGGTCTACACTAAGACCAACTACATCTGTGGACAAGTGGCCCAAGGCACATACATTAAAGCCTAAGCCACAAACTCTAGGAAGGATGGAGGAAATTAAAACCACCAAGGCTGAAAGATCACATGCTAAGAGAAAGAATTTCGTCACAATGATGGAATACGCCAAAAGGTTCATAAAATAATAAAACATGTTACCAAACTTATACAACCTAGTCATGACTTCTACTCACAGAGATGCATTAGCTTAAGTGTTGACTTATATTGTTGTAAGTGGAGACATGCCTTCTAACAAAGAGTCAATCCATTTTATCATTAAGTAATCTTCACTTAGGAAAAATGGGCTTCAACCCATGCTCAACTTTGATGATAGTGAGGTGAAGAGTGACTTTCAAAATGAAGAAGTGCTATCCACTCCTCTCCTCATCACTATACATTGGCAGATACAAGGTTCATCATGTTCATGTGGATGACGGAGCAACAACCAATGTGATACTATACACCATTTTCAAGAAACTAGGCTTAACCAATAATATCCAAGAAACCACTACCTCATCACTCAAGTCATTTAACAGGTCACAAGTGACAATTTGAGGTTCTATCTCCTTGGATTTCATAGCCAATGAATAATTTTTTACATCTGCCAACTTCCTTGTGGTTGAAGAGACACCCTGCTTCAACTTAATCCTAGGAAGACCATGGTTGGCTAAGCTTCATGCAGTCTCATCTCCTATACATCAGGAGATTCACTTGCCCTATGAGGGTGGTGAAATTGTTATTTGTGGGGACAATATGTTACTACCTTTGGTTAACAATGTCAACATTGACCAGGTTTCAGAGGTGGAGTTTTAAGAGGAAATTCTTGATACTTAGACTAGGGCCAACAATAAGAAAAACAATGATTCTCATACCACCAACTTTGTAACACTAAATTACCAATGAAAATGCATGCACCTTGCCATGTTAAACAAGAGATGATGAGCATAGAATGGTGCAAAAGGGATTCTTTGATCTATCAAAGATCAAGCAACAAGTTCACAATAGATGTCTTATTCCCTCTTTTGTAAATGGTTGTTTGTTTACCTTTGCAACATTATATCATATTTCATTGTTGGCTTTAGCCTCACATTCTCTTTCAAGACCATCCCATACATGCTAGGCAATGTATGGATCATGATCCACTAAAACATAAAATTGGCAATATCATGGCCCACTAAGGCCTAAAACTAACAAGACCATAGCCTGCTAAGGCCTAAAATTGGCAACATTGTAGCCCACTAAGGCCTAAAATTAGCAACATCATGGCCTATCAAGACCTAAAATTGGTACACTTGTGGCCTCTATTTTTACATTTGTTACATTTTTAACTTCATTACCAAAATTTTATTTTGTAGTCTTAGGCACAACCTTAAAATGAAAAATATAGAATATAAAAAACTAAAAATTTTAAATGAAATAGTAGGTAAAAATTTTAAACAAAATAGTAGTCGTAGTCACACAGTGTGACAATAACCAAAGAACATCAAAATGTCCTTATGTCTATAACTACAGTTGCACTATGCAACTTACAACAATAAAAGCAATGCATGGTTTTTGTGAACATTATAGCCAAATAGAACAAATACAACAATGATGCAACTAAAAGAACTAGACATAACGAGATCATCAATGACCAAGATATAGCCATAAAAGGGGGTGGGAGATCATCACCAACACTGTTTACCAACTTAGTTACTGTCAACATTGGAGAGGCTTGTAGATAGGCAAAACATTAAAAATATTAGAGCATAAAATCACTTAAAACAAATTAGAACATAAACACTACATGAACATTCACATCTAATATATTCTATGAATTAAAATACCAAAAGAATAGGAAAGAGGAATTCATTCACAAAACCAAACCCACCAAATTCCATGTACCTTGTGCATTAGCTATAAGTCAAGAGTTCACAGAGATATAAGATGCCCAGCATTGGAAAAAGTGGCTGAATCTCTCGAGCTTGTTTTCATAGAAGACTCCTTAGACAGGTTCATTTCGGTATTTTTCAATTTAAACAACAAACTAGATGGAAATGTTGTTGGCATTTTAGCACCAGTGCTCAACTCAAAGTAAAGCTGAGTGGCGGTATCACTGGTTGCCATGTCTGTGTGATAGATTTCTGGAAAACAGAATACTCAACCAAATAATTCTAAGAAAATTCCGAGAAGCAATGATAATAAGTACAATTTTACGATGAACAATCAATAAAAAATTAAAAAGATAAAATAATTGGCATTGTATTTTCATTATGACCTGCCTCGGTCTCTAAACTATCAGAAACAAAATAAAAATGACATGCTCCATGCTAAGGGCGAATTATCATTATCATTATTATGATTTTCCTTTGCTTAGGTCAAAAAATCGTCTTTTCGGGCTTCAGGTTGCTTGCAAAGATCTATAGAGAATTTCAAGGACAATGACAATATAAAAATGATCAAATGGTCAGCATCAAACTTTGATTAAAAGCAAAAAACCAAGACTTTGACGTCTTCCTAACACAAATTTTTTATAAAAAAAAAGCCTGAAAAGCCTGGAGTTTCTGAATCTAAGGAGAAACAAGTTGCATTTGCTCCCTGTTTACTTCCCTTCTCTAATATCTAAAATCGTTCTGTCTCATAATTTATTCAATGGGTCTGTTTCATTTTCTTGTTGGCACATCTCTAAGCATAAATGTGGCTGACAGTAATATCAATGGATTCGTCCCATGGGCTGATATAGTGAATCTGAATTCAAATATCTTGGATTTAAGCAGGAATAAATTGCAGGGAGAGCTAACTCATTTGGATGAAATATCAGATCTTATGGTGCTTAGCCTTAATGGTGACCATTTCAGAGGTGCAATTCCAAATCTTCAAAATTGTTCAAATTTAAAGATACTGGATTTGGGAAACAACAGCATACCTGGTTCTGTTACAAAGTGGATAGGAAAGCTAAAGGAACAAAGGTTGCTAATTTTGAGTTCAAACAATTTGGAAGGGCAAACACCTCAAAAGTTGCTTATGCTGGAAAATTTTCAGATACTGAATATTTCATCTAATAAATTATCAGGCTCTCTTCCAACCAACATTGGCAAGCTAAAAGCAATGGCGTTTCATGGTCTTGACAGTTGACACTGATCAGCATGCTCAATTTCACTTTGGTTCAATGGGCATTGGCGCTGGATATGGCTTTCATAGCTCGTATTATTATGATTTCAATGTGACATCAGAGGTATATCCCTCATGAAATGCATGGATGTTTCCAACAATCAATTCATCGGTGATGTTTCAGATGAAATAGGATTGCTCAAGGGATTGATAATATTGAATATCATCACAAACGCTAATCCAATTCATCACGTAATAGCAACAGAAATAGCAATGGTTGCAACAGCAGCAACTGCACAATCTTCTTCTACTTCTGCGTCCGCTCTGGTGGACGGTCGCCACAGCTCACAAGATGTGGTGTCTACTTTCTGTCTCATGCTCATCATCAGCTCCGGCGTCAGCTCTGACCCGCGGGCCCATCCCGGGTTCCGCGGCCTTGTCATGGGCCTCACCGTCTTCGCCCTCGTCGCAGTTGCCGGGCCTGTGTCAGGAGATTCGTTAAATCCGGGGGAACCATAGGTTCTGGTATAGCTAGAGCTAGCAACAAGTATACTAGATGTTTGAAAGGTGTCTACTTTGTTTGCTTATTATTATTTTTAGCGTAACTTGTAATATTGAAATTACTAAATTTGTTTGCCCCTAATGGCCACCATGATTAATCCTCTCCTTGGCACCGAAATATTGTTGAGTACATTTAATAAGCTAAAATCCACACATTTGCTTTCAAAATTAAAAAAAAAAAATATACATTAAATTTAATACTATTTTACCTTGCATCACTTAGTTTGCCATGTCTTAAATTGTTTTAACTCAATTATTACCTTATCTTTACCATATTATAACTTTATTTTACCTTGTTTTACCAAGTCTTACCTTGCTTTTACCTTGAAGTGACCTTGCCTAGTGAAATAGGTCCCCACCATGACCTGCTAAGGATTAAGACTAGCAAAATTTGACCATAATTGACTAGAATTCACTATGTTTAACCATAAGTTACCTTCCTTACCTTGTTTGGCCTTGTTCCACTGTGTTTTGGCTTTACATTATTGTCTATCATTTTCATATCATTAAGTGTCACTTGACGTCATTTTTCATCATTTCTTTAATGTTTGGTCCCATTTGGCCATATTTTTCCATCATTTGGCATCATTTGAACCTTGATTGGACATCATTTAATGTCATTGATATCATTAAGAGCTTATTTGACCTTGTTTGCACACCATTTTATGGGGTTTTGACCATCATTTGGCCTTCATTTGACCCTATCTTACATCATTTGCCTTTTGTTTCACCTTGTTTGCCTTAGTCTACCCTTTGTAACCTCTATTGACCATGTTTTGAGCTTGTCTGGAATTGATTTAGTTTGTTTTGACTTAGCTCTAATTTATTATTAAAGTATTTTACATTTTTTAACAATTTTATAATACAGGTGTCACTTGACATGCTTATGTTGACATCCAAGATTAAGCTAGGAGTATGAGAAAGTAAATTCAACTAACCTTAAAGCCTAAATGGGCTCCTTTCATGATGTTGTTAGACCAAGTTCACCTATAATATCCAAACATTAAGCCTCAAGACTATTCTATCATACAACATTAACATCTTGAAGTAGCCTGATTGCCATTAACCTTGAAGCCAAAAACATCACAAAGGATTCCTTAGTCAAAATTCCCATCTAAGCCATGATGGTGAGGAGAAAACACTTGAAACCGAGTTCCTCGTGAGAACTTAAACCTGCTCTAGACATCATCAAACCCTTGCAATGCAACATTAAAGCAATTACATAGCCCTAATCACATTTGATGAGTGGCGAGGTACCCCTACACTCAACCATACGAATACGAGCATTACATGCGTGATCTGGTCGAACTCCGCAGACTAAGTGCCTACACGCCTTATGGAACACCTAAGGTTAATCAATTGTTGTCCTCCCAAGCTTACTTGTATTTGTCACGGTTATATGGTTAAGTAAGCTTAAGGCTTGTGATTTCTATATCTTTTATTTTTTATCGCCTATGCTAAGAGAGAAAAGGGTGAAAAAACTAAGTAACTAACTTTAACTAACTAAGCCTTAATTACCCTAGCATTAATATCCATTCCCACTTGCCATTTCACACCCTGAACCAATGCAATGCTACTGGGATTACCAAATGCTATTCGTTACTGGGATTACCAAGCGTAACACACGTGCTCGAAGCAGTCGTACTGAATGCACTTAACTATGAGAGTTGAGGGTTGAGATAGATTAATTCCTTAAGAAAGCATTTAAATAGTTAACAGTAATTAAAGTCCTATTTAGCTTAGTCCATGCACTGCAATGTTTATCCAAAAGTTCATCTTTATTGTAGTACACAATTGTGTGCTCAGGTACAGAATTGCTCGAATAAAGATCCGTTCACTTTGGGACTCCTACTGCGGCACATGGAAATTATTCTAACTCTAGAATGGAAAAATGGCAAGAGTTTGGTAAGGTCTAGATCTAGATGGAGAACCAAGGGAGATCCACCTCTTATTTATAGAACTAGCGGCGCGTTGCAATATTGTGTATGTGATATTGTAGGGAAGGATGCAATATCGTGGCCCATGCAATATCGTGTCCCATCATAGCCCCATGACTAAATAAAAACTCGTCCTCGAGTTCCTTACAAAATATTGGAAAGGTATGGGATTATTGACTTGAATGGAACTAATGGTGAATGGGATGACATGTGAATGGATCATCATTACAGAACATGACAAAACTGGTGTTCACGACAACAAGAGTGAACACTTTATACATGTGACATCAGCCCTTATTTGGTAGCTGAGAGAGAAGAGAGAAGAGAGAAGAAGTCTGCTGCTACCAACACCAAGATTGCACCTTTCGTTGTCCATCCATAAGCACGCCATCAATCTTGTTCCTTGCATAACTGCTTCAACACTGCTCCATTCCAAGTGTTACCTCCAGACCCAATCCGTTGTTGTATGATTGTCATTTGCACACACAACACAATCGTATATTAGCAAGGGTAAATGAATCACAATGCAGTTGATACCTTGCCTTAGTGTAAGGTCCATTGGTTGAGTTGTGGTATGGCTGATTGCGGATTCTAGAGATATAATATCGGTGACTACCGAAAGTGCAGGGGCTAGGAGAAAATCAAAAAAATTGGACCAGGACCCCCATGACTAATCGTGAACCTCTAGTAGCGAGAGAATGGAAAAAGAGAAGGAATAAGAAGGATGAAGAAAAAGAGACAACTGTAACATCGATGAAAGGGATGTCAAAGATGGAAATGAACAATGGTGAATGCAACAATGTTTAAAGGAAAGAAATTAACAGATGCACCAAATAGGAATGTCAATGGGTTCTCCCCAAAGTAGGCTCATGCCCTTAATGCCCTGACAATCCCACATTCAAAGAGTCTGTAGGCTCTGGGAATGTCATTTGGAACAAGAGTTAAAGTCTTAACCGCAAGAATTTACCAAAAAGAAAACAATGTGTCAACCAAAATATAGACTACTGATACAACTGGCAATGAGGTGATAAATGGAAAAAGAAGGATGGAAAGAAGAGAATGGAATGGAAACTCAAGAACAAGGTGATGTACAGCCCCATGTGTATTTAATGATTAATGTGACTTAGTAGATCCCGTTCCAAGTTCGGCCACAAACAAACCACATCTAGTGACTTCGCATTAATGCATTTGGCCAATCCATCCACTTGAAGTAACAAGAATGCATCCCTCAAGAGCCACCACCATTCCGACGAGATGAAGGAGGAGAGAATAGGAAGCGAGAAGGGCCTTAGTTAGAGGGAACATGTTTATTTTTAGTTCCATAACTAGTTCTTGTAGCCCAGATGATTATTTTGTCTAAGGGGTGTGCTTTGAATCCTCACTTTTTTTTTTGTATGTGTTTTTGTGTGAGAACCATACCATGCAAAGACTTATTATTTTTATTTACTCAGCTTCCCAATAATTGGATAATGTCGAAATGGTAAGAAAACTCAAGAAGAAAACATCCAAGAACCTAAGAGAATGGCCAACACAAATGCATCAAGTTCCCTTAAAGCCACACCCTTTTCAATCCTTGAGTCCTTCCTTAGTTTGAGAAATGCTAGTCACCGATTCGTTGATAATTCTTATTATTGAGAAAAGTGACTATACAGTTCCAAGCCGAGAGAGACCATAGAAATTTAGGGATGCATGGATGATGTGGGCTCATTGCCTGCTATATCAAAAAAAGCATAACTTAGTATCAACATTGTAACTTAAAGGTAAAAATAAAACATTAGCAACCAATAGAAAACAGTTCATACCATCATTAAGAGCACTTATTAGGTGACAAACTTAACAAAATGGGTAAGACCCAAAAATACACACACAAATAAAAGAAAAATTATAAACGATGTTGTAAAAAAAACAAGAAAAGTTAAAGAAATATGTAAAATAGAAATGTGCAACACAAAAACTTAAAAGAACTAAGGGCCTCAATTGATTAGCATAGGTGGTCATCTCCCCCATGACTGAATTGAAAGGGAGAGATCCAAAATAATGAGCTTTTGTTTGAATTCTTTATAAGTGTCCAACTTCTCCCAATTGATGTTTTCAAATTAAGGGTTGGAAGTTGGTGATGCTCATACTCCAATGTATCTATGCTTTTGTTGTTGTTGCAAGTCATTCCCCCAGTTAGTTCCATGCATATTGGTGGGCTGCTCTCTTGATTAGCTATCAACCATGAGGTGTTCTCTTATTATGTGGTTGCTACATATAGGCATCTTTGTATCTAAGTTTCTTGGGCACACCGGTTGCATACAGGAGATGCTGAGCATTCCTATATGTCATCATCCTTTGTGTCACTGTATGTGATGCATGGAACTTTCTCCTTCTCAATCTTTCCATAAATGTCTTCCTTATATATTTCCAAGGAAAGATCGCAGATTCCTAGGCATGCATTTATGGTACTTAGCCATGCCCTCCCCATTATAATTGGAAAGTCCCCTTTATTACTGTTGACTTCTATCACTAGAAAATCAGCTGGGTATGACCAACCACACATAGTGGTAATGATATCCTCCACTAATCCCAAGGGAATAGTGATGGACTGGTTAGCCAACTCTAGTTGAATATTGCTCTTCTTGAGTGGAGGCAGGCTCCAGGATTTATACATCTCTCGTGATATTAAGTTGACTCCAAAACCTAAGTTAAGAAGAGCCTTATGTGGTTCATTCCCAGCAACTTGGAAGTAGATTAAGGGACTCCTAGGGTCAGAGAGTTTCTTGGGAAGGTGGCCCACCTTTATCTAGTTAGTAATAGTATGTGTTAACATAACTGTATGCATTAAGCTCTGTTGTTGGTTTGAAGGGAGCTCAGAAGCCTTATTTGATGGAGGAGTGGTCATAGACTCAACCGCTTGTGGTTGTGAGAGCTTTTTTGGACTATTAGTTCTAAAGAAAGGTCGTCTTTTTATACAGTTGTTAGAACCAGTAGTGGGTTGAAGGTTTACAGCTCTCGTAGCATTACGTTGCTGCGGTTGAGTGGGGAGTTCCCCTTGCATCGTTGGAGCGGGTGGTAATGGAACTATCGGCGTAAGAGATGCAGATGGATTTAGAGGATGGTATGCATGTGGAGTGTCTCTTCCAGGAGAGGGAGTCTTAAAATACTCCCAAACTTGGTAGTGCCATTGTGGGGTCATGTGACTGATAGAGTCACTTGTAGAAACTGGCTGCTGCACGTAATAGCCATATGGATCTAGTTGTCGGTAAGGGTATTGTTGCCTAGGCGGTGACATCCCCCATGACTGTGGGTATTGCCACTACTAGTGTTTCTCGATAGGTTGTGGCAGAGTTCCACTTGGATAGTACGTTAATGGTTGGTGGAACTGTCTTGGGTTACCTTGGGGATAAGGTAACCTTCGGGGTGCCTGCCATTTGTTAAGTCTTTGGTTGAGTGCATACACCCCAGACTCTTGTAGATGTGAGATTATTGGGCAACATCCCTTAGGATAGTCATATTGGCAGATCTCACATTCACTATCATTGTCTGTATCCAAATCCACAACCTCATTGGTGATAGTCATTTTTCCCTTACCATTGTCATGTGCATGGCCTAAATCTCTCCTCTTTTTCTCATCATGGTCAGTACTTCGCTCCTTAGACTATCTACAGAACCACTTATAGGCATAGGTATCCCCCCTCAAATCATGGGATATTATTCATGTCTAGTCTCTTGATTCGACTATCTTTTTGGTGCCTTGTAGGTATTCTCACAGCCTCCGTAATGTCTAACATACTCCAGGTATCTAGTAGGGGCTCATCATGGTCATCTCTCTCATGATGTCTGTGATACCTACGTGGTTCCTTACTTTCCCTTCTATGCCTTGACTCTCTAGAATGCCCTTGTCCTTGCTCTCGACTCTCTCGTTTAGGGTTCTCATCTTTCTTACCCTTGTCCTCACAATTGTGCTCCTTGTGACTGCGTCCTGATGTGGAAGGAGAGGGTGAATGATGTGATGAAGGTGAAGAAGAAGGGAAACCATTTCCATGACGATGTTTCTTACCTTCTCTTCGGTGGTTACGGTCCCAATTGTGATGATGATCCGAATGCCCACCCTTGTCAAGTGTTTGTGTTCCCTCATCAAACACTTGGTGTTCATGGGGATCAAAACCCAAGTTGTGAATCGTGGAGTGTAGGTTCTAATACCCCACCTCCTCACCATCATTAGAAGGGGGAACATCATTTCATGGAGAACCTATTAAAATAGGTTCACCACCCTTAATTTCACTTATGAAGGGCGAAGCATTATGGGGGACATTGCCCTTCAACGATGTATAATGACTCTCCTGTCGCAAGTCCTGTTGACGTTGCGCTTCTGTGGGATGGTAGTCCCTCATGTTGTAATCGCATGCAATGTACTCAGTGTATAATTGCATCATGCCAATTCGTGCAAGGGCACGAAGGAGCATGTTGGGGGCGGCTCTGTCTAGAGGCAACACTATGTTACCCTCCAAGTCTCTCCATCGCAGTTGTTTGTCTTGATGGAAGACAAAGGTAAAGTTGGGTTACATGTGTTAGACTTTGGGTTACGTGTGTTAGACCACCAACTGTCTCTTGTGTGATCCCTAGGTGGTGAAGTGCTTTTATGAGAAGAATAAGACATTGTTTATCTTGTTGGTGTGCTATTAACCATTGTTTAAATTTTCTTTTGATTAACCTTAAGGATTTTTTTAAGCTTCTCAATGATGTGGATGATTTCCTATGTTCTACTTAGTGCACAGACAACTTAGTCCCCGGCAACGGTGCCAATGATGAGTGGCAAGGTACCCCTACACTCAACCATACAAATACAAGCGTTACACATGCGATCTGGTCAAACTCCACAGACTAAGTGCCTACACACCTTATGGAACACCTAAGGTTAATCAATCATTGTCCTCCCAAGCTTACATGTATTTGTCACGATTGTATGGTTAAGTAAGCTTGAGGCATGTGATTTTTATATCTTTTATTTTTTATCGCCTATGCTAAGAGGGAAAAGGGTGAAGAAACTAAGTAACTAACTTTAACTAACTAAGCCTTAATTACCCTAGCATCAGTATCTATTTCCACTTGCCATTTCACACCCTGAACCAATGCAATTCTACTGGGATTACCAAACGCTATTCGTTACTGGGATTACCAAGCATAACGCACATGCTCGAAGCGGTTGTACTGAATGAAATTAACTATGAGAGTTGAGGGTTGAGAGAGATTAATTCCTTAAGAAAGAATTTAAATAGTTAACAGTAATTAAATTCCTATTTATCTTAGTCCATGCACTGTAAGGTTTATCCAAAAGTTCATCTTTATTATCGTACACAATTGTGTGCTCAGGTACAGAATTGCTCGAATAAAGATCCATTCACTTTGGGACTCCTACTGTGGGCACATGAAAATTATTCTAACTCTAGAATGGAAAAATGGCAAGAGTTTGGCTAAGGTTTAGATCTATATGGAGAAACAAGGGAGAGCCGCCTCTTATTTATAGAACTGGCAGCACGTTGCGATATCACGTATGTGATATTGCAGGGAAGGATGAGATATCACATCCCATCAACATCTAAAAATCACATGTTTTCTTGTAGTGTTGTTTACCATTATTGATAGGTTGGAACAAATGACCAATGTTAATAATTCCAATGATCTATAACAAGTGCACTTGCATGGCCTCATAACTCTCTTTGACACAATGAATGGATTGTAAGCTTTGTAAAATCTATGATGCACATGGCACAAATATCTCAATGATGTATTAATAGAAGCCTATGATGGCCTATAGTTTGTTGGTTATCTCATGTAGCCTGATGTAATTTCTTGTAACAACATGTATTCTTTGTCTTGTTTTCTTGTTCTCTTCGAGTTGTGCTTGTAGGATGAAGCCTGAAAGTCATCGCAAAGGTACAACTCATTGCAGTAGCAAGTTACCATGTGACCTTGATGCATAAGATTTGATGAGCTTATTCTATTGTGTCAATAGTTCTTGTCTCACATCACTTATGTTACCCCTGTTAAGTCTAATCTCATAACCCAATAACAACCTTCCTTACCCAAAACAATGATGATGACCTATGATTAACATTTATACATTGTCACCATGTAACATCAACTTCATCATGCTCCACCGTCAAATTTGTTGGATGTAACACATCTCATTCAACAAGAAAACCAAACTAAGTTCAACATTGACAATGAAATCCAATGAATGTTTCATCCCATAAAAAAATAGGGAAGTAAGTTGCCAAGGAAGTCAAAAGGCCAATTGATGAAGCACCTTTTGCAGGGTACATCGACAAGATGCCATTGATGCAATCCCATCAACATGGTTGCGTCGACACATGGTTTGATGCATTAACGTGACCCCATTGACGTAGTGTCTTGTCTTGTCTTGCCTATAAATACAGACTCACCATTTGCATTTATGGCATTGTGAAGTTAGTAGTGTAGCTAGGTTCTTGCAATTTGATTTCATAATACTTAGAATAGTTTCTAAGTACTTGCAGTAGGAGTTAAGAAGTGTATAGATCTTTATTCAAGCATTGATGTACCTAGACACTTCAGTGTGAATGATAATAAAGAAAAGTTTTCTTAATAAACCTTGTAGAATTTTACATTTCATGTACTTGGTTAATATTTATGTCTCATGTACTTAGTTAATATTTATATTTTCATGCACATTAATCAATTGGTAGAATGAGTGTGACTAGTTTTGAGCATAAACATGTATTCTCTTAGTAATCCCAACAACATTATTGCTTGGTTCGCCTAGTAGTATAATGCTTGGTAATCCCAGTAGTGGATACATGGGTTTAGGATGTGTACGAGAGGCTAGGAACAAACACTCATCACTCGTAGGCTACTTTAGACCTTATCTTTATATTGTTAATTAGTTTGAATAATTGATTTCTTTATTATTGATAAGAGTAGCATAAGGTCAAAAAACATCAAGAATCATATGCCTCACTTTGGACTAAACCATACATGATGAAGCTACCACTAGTCCAAGTGGGAAGACAACAAATTATGATCAATGCTTAACTATCTAGATGCACAACTAGTTCCATTCATAGAATTCGATCAGATTATGAGTGAATGCTTGTAATTTGTATGGTTGAGCATAGGGGGTACTTGCTATCCTTCACTAGAAGTCTGCCATTGAAATTTCTACTTGGAAAAATAAGGCCCCCAATTTGAAAAGGTCGAGAACCATTATAGAGATAATGTTGGCTTGCATAAGGAAATCAATAAAAAACACATCCAATTGGTGAAAATGAAGGTGGATGAAACCCTCTAGTAGTTCCAACAAAGAGGTGATGTTTGGAAGCCCATCTTTTTATGGACTAAATACATACAAAAAAGTTGGGATCCACCTCAAGGAGCTATATATTAAGGAGATGATGAAGTACATGGAGCTTTCCAAACTCTATTACTCAAACCTAGCAATTTTGACTATTGAAAGATCAAGGTCAAAGTTGGTGAAGCAAGTGGCCAGCTTGTACCTTCTATACAAGGTAAAGTTCAAGCACCATAAAGAGATTAAACAGAAGCTTGAGATAGCAAATGTGAAACTTGAGGTTCTCAAGGAAAATTTCACTGATTAGAGATCAACAAAAAAGAACCTAGCCAAGATAATGAATGACTACTAGGAGTTGTAGAATGCACTTAGGGTGTTTGATATCAAACACAAATAGTTTGCTACCTAGTTTGTCAATGTTAAGGAGTTGTTCTTGATAAAGACCTATCCTTGGGATGTTTCCATATCATCCCACATCGACGAGGCTATGTGGACTATGTATGATCCTAAGTGTAAGGAGGAGAAGATGAAATCATTACTAGATGCTTTTCATCTTCCACCAAAAGTTGTAGCTACAATAGGACAACCACAACCACCACCTCAACAACTGCATACATCAGATCCAGAAGAAGGTCCTTCAAAACCTTAAGAACCTCCACCACTTGGGAATATTTGATTTTCTTCCTTATATTCAAGCCATCAGAGGATGTCACTTTTTTTCATGGTGTTTAATTTTTTGTCCTAAACACCACATTTTTGTAATAATTGTAAATCTGTATACTTGGGCACCTAGTTTTTGTTGTGTTAGTACTTAGTTTTTGTTGTGTTAGTTGTGTGTCTATAGTTAATCAATAATCCCATGCCTTCCCAAAATTTTGTAAGGAAACGTGTTCCTCTATTTACTCAAGGATGAGTTTTCATTTAGTCATGGGGGTATGATTAAGCATCTTTCTTAGGGTGCTTCGACCTAATGTCATCTATGTAATCCCATTAACGTGATCATGTTGATACATTGTTTAATGCATTGACATGACCCTATCGACATAATGTCCTAGTTTGCCTATAAAATACACACTCACCAGCTACATTTATGACATCATAAAGTTATTAGTGTAGCTAGGTTCTTGTAGTTTGATTTCATAACACTTGGAATATTTTATAAGTGCCCATACTAGGAGTTAAGAAGTATACAAATCTTTATTCGAGTATTGATGTATCTAGAAACTTCAGTTTAAATAGAAATAAAGACAAGCTTTCCTAATAAACCTTACAACACTAGGAATAACATAGATGTACTTTTCATGCACATTAATTAATTGGAAAAATAAGCACAACCAATTTTGTACGTAAACATGTATTTTCTTGGTAATCCCAATAGCATTATTGCTTAGTTCACATAGTAGCATAATGCTTGATAATCCTAGTAGTGTATATGTGGGTTCAAAACTTGTACGACAAGTTGGGAATGGATACTCATCTCTTGTTGGCTATTTTAGACTTTATTTTTTATTGTTAATTAGTTTAAATAATTAATTTCTTTATAATTGATAGGAGTAGCATAAGACCGAACAACATCAAGAATCATATGTCTTACTTTGGACTAAACCATACATGACAAAGCTACCACTAGTTCAAGTCGGAAGATAATGAACTGCAATCAATGTTTAATGTTCTATATGCACAACTAGTTCCATCCATAAAATTTAATTGGGTTTCATGTAAATGCTCATAATTCATATGGTTGGGTGTAGGGGATACTTGCCACTCATTACCAATGAAGCCCAAAAGTTAGAATAAGGGGTCAAAACAAGCAAATAAAGGAGCTTAATGGCTAAATAACCCTTGGA
Source organism: Gnetum montanum (assembly GCA_015680685.1). NCBI lineage: Eukaryota > Viridiplantae > Streptophyta > Gnetopsida > Gnetales > Gnetaceae > Gnetum > Gnetum montanum. The sequence continues at coordinate 115,302 of MNCI01027120.1, read as the reverse complement.
ACAAAGTGTTGGTTTCTCAAAAACATTACCTAATGACCATTATTTTGAAGCACAAAGCACAAAGACTACACCAATCAACAAGCATGTCACTACCATATCATAACCATGATGTCAACATGTGGAATCCATTGTTAACCCCTATGACCATTCCCTTGCAATCAAATATCATGTCATCATAACCTTATCTTATCCTCACAAGCACTCTTTAGCACAATTCAATAGCTACATAATAAAGCACAAAGAGGAAATGTTGACAATGGACTTACAATGATGTTTTGCAATCTTTATCAATGTCTCTTGGGTCAATCCTCAAAATGTCAACAAAGAAAGGCCAATGAAACACCACAAAAAAAATTCATAATTGTGGCACGTGGCCAAAATCCATTGTAATTTGATGTAAAAATAATGTAGATATAGTTGCCTTATTTTTCCCAACATCTAGCACTGTAACCTTCATCATTGAACTTAGGGAAAAATTTTATTGTAAAGTGTGAAATTTATAGTTCATAGGTTGTAATCTCATAAACTTTAACTTATTGGAGCTAAAAAATGCTTCATAAGTTGTGAATGCCTTACTTTCTAAGTGACAAAAGTTATACCATGCATGTACCTAGGCTTGGGAAGGCTAAAAATGCCTTGGGAACCACTAAATTTGGGGTTTTGAATGTTTTTGTGACAACCATAGTAATTTATACAGTAGAACCACCTACAGTTAGCATATAATTTTTTGGGATTTAAGACAAATATGCTAGTATCAACATAAGATACACTAGCTAGCATATTTTATGGTTGAGCCATCATATAAACCATCAAAACTTGCCAAATTAAATAAATACGCTTAGGATATAACACCTGCAAACACCTACAACATTTAGCAATCATGGTAGAATTTTGCAGTAATAAATCAAGCCATTAATAATCTTTATAAACTAGAGAATGCTACACTCAAAGGACTTTTGGGCATTTTGCATTGAACTGAACATTAAAACTTCCAGTACACACCATCATAATTAAGTAACCATTTCACAATCAAAAATGTAGATCTAGTGCTAAAGTGATCACCAAGGAGCTTCAGAAGCATAACTTGGAACTTTCAAAAAGTGAGGCTAACTACAAGACATACTCTACCAACTTTCTTGGGCTTCAAGAATCCTTTACTTAGCTCCTTGTACATTGGAAGCACATTAACTTGTACCAATTTAAACTTTGTTTCCTACAACATTTTATTATTTTAATAATAAAAATTTGTGGTTTATTCTTGTAGTCCAATTTCATTTTGTGTTCTCTTTGGCATAAGATTTTCATTTTTAGTTAAATTAGTTTGCATCATTTACAAATTTTAAGTCATTAGGTGATCAACAATATCATCCAAGGTGCTTCAAATCCCTTTTCTCAAGGCCTATGGGATCCAAGGTTAAATTGTTTCACCAAATATCTTTGGTTTTCTAGCATCAAATTTTTCTAATGTTACACTCACTCATGATTGTATGTAAAAGGGTGGGCCAATAGAGAATTCACATTAACTTATATTGTTAAACATGGATACTTTCAAAGATCATTTACCATTGTTATTTATTAATCAAGTGTTAGAGATAATTGCAAGGCATAAATACTATAATATTCTAGATGGCTACTGTGGTTATAATCAAATTCAAATAGATCTAGAAGAGTAGGATAAAGTAACATTCACAAGTTATTAAGGAACATTTTCATATAAAAGGTGTATTTTGATCTATGTGATACCCTTGTGACATTCCAACATCTTTTCAATAGTACCTTTTAGAAATAGATTAGTAATTGATGAGCAGCAAGATACCCCTATGCTCAACCATACGAATCAAAAGTGTTCACGCATAATCTGGTCAAATTCCATGGATGGGACTAGTTGTGGTATCTAGATCGTTATGCTCTAATCGTAGTTCACTGTCTTTCCACTTGGACTAGTGGTAACTTGTCACGTATGGTTTAGTCCAAAGTGAGGCATATGATATTGTTCCTAATTTTACACTACTCTTGATGATGATAAAATGGTAAATTAATTAAACTAATGGACAATGAAAAGTAAAATCTAACTAGCCTATGTGCAATGTGATGAGTATATGTCCTTAATCATCCATATACATCTTGGACTTTGTGAAACTACTTTTGGGATGCCCAAGTACATGTCACTGGGTGTGCCAAAAAATACACTTCTGGGTTACCAAGTACTTCCACTTAAATGCTTGTGATTAAGGCATATGCATTCCACTTAATAACAAGAATAGTAAATAGAAATAAAGGGAAACATTTAATTAAAGAAAATAGTAAATAATTAACAATTAAAAACAATAATAATCTAAATGGATGCTATAATGATGGGAGTAATCTTGATCTTTATTGCTAGTCATGTAATGTGTCCAAGTATGTCACACTTGAACAAAGGTGTCATATGATTACAAACATCATACTATGGGTGTGCACTGGAAATAATAGAATTTAAAAAAAAAAAGAAACTGAAAAATAACTTGCAAACTAACTCAAAATAGGAGCCTAGGCATTATATTTATAAGCCAGAGTATATACTTTGACGTCAAGTACCTGATGTCACATCCAGGCCTTGACGTTGCGTACCCAACATCAAAGCAGATAAAAAATATCAATTTATTAGATGCCAAGGCTCCAATGTCAAGAATCCGATGTCAATATAGGTAAATCATGACTCAACATACTCCCACGACTGAATGAAAACTCATCCTTGAGTTAAACAAAATGAGGAACAAGTTTCTTACAAAATATTGGGTGTGTAGGTATGAGATTATTGACTAACATACAAACTAACTCAAGTGGAATAGATAGATGTTGAGTGGCCAAGTATATGAAGTTACAAGCTTTACAAAATTGGGTGTTCATGATAAGAGAAGTAAACACCCTAGAAAAAAAACTAATGTCCAATACCTGTTGGTAGCTAAAGAAAGAGATAGAAGATCCAACGATCATGAATGATCCTTTGTACAAGGTGTTGTTGCATCATCCTTGAAGAAAATGATCCCATTTCTAGTCCATGCTTTGCACTACAATCACAATAGAATCATGAATTAGTATGTAAGGTGTAACACATAGCTATTAAGTACCTTGTCTTTTCGGTGGTTACACTTGGCTAGGTTGTGATTATGGTAGATTGATTCCTTTAATAGTGTTAGTGAGAAGGTTGATAAATAGGGTTAAATAGATAAGTAGTCCATTAAATTTGAAAAATTTTAATACAAGGAAATATTTAAAAAGGGTGTAAGAACTCACAACAATAAAAATGAAATTTCACTAAAAAATGTTGTGAAGATGTGCACAATTGGATGTCATTGATGGGGTAAACAAAAAGATTTTATTGTAAGAGTGTCTAAAGGTAAAGAAGTTAACTAATCCAACCAAAAGATATGCAAGTGGGTCCTCCCCAAAGCAAGCACAGGCCTTTTATGCCCTTGCATAACTTCAAACGAAAGAGTCTGTGGGATCCATGGATGATTAATGGTTATAGAAGGTTAAGTACAAAAACTCGGAAAAAACTAACTAAGAATTTTAACACATCAAACCAAGACATCAAATCAAGAACATGAAACCAGTAGTGAGGTGAGACATGGAAAGCATAAATGGATGAGAGAGAGTGGAATAGAGTTCCTAATTAAGGTCATGTGAAGTCTCTTGTGGATTTTGTAGTTAAATGACTTGATAGGATCCATCCTTAGTCCAAACCAAAACCAACCATGTTCAATGACTTTGCATCGACATTCTAAGACTAGTCCATCCCCTAAGACATAAAAGTGCTCCCAGAGAATAACCACTATTCCTTATTAGGGAAGAAAAGAGAAGTAGGAAGTGAGGAAGGCCTTAGTTAGAGGGGACCTTCAGGCATAGGTACATGTCTTTCTAGTTCCATAACTAATGCTTGTAGCCCATTTATTTTGTCTAAGGGGTGTGCTGTGAATTTTCATCATTTTTTGTGTTTTTTAAAATGGGAACCACACCATGCAAAGACACATGCATTTATTTTATCCAAGGGGTGTGCTTTGAATCCTCATCATTTTTTTCTTTTTTTCTTCTTTTCTTTTGATTAGAACCACACCATGTAAGGACTTATTCAACTTCCTTTTATTGGTCAACACAGAATAGTAAGAAATCCATGAAAACATACATGCACCCAGGTAAATAGAAAAGTACAAAGAATACTGAATCCCATCGAAGCCACTCCCTGTTCAAGCCTTTAAATCCTTTCCAATTCTAGAAACTACCAAAGTCACAAATTTGTTAAAGTTGTATTAATAAAAATGGGACTGCCCATTTCCAAAACAAGGAAAACCATAGAGTTTATAGATGGGTGAATGTTATGGACTCACTACCTGTTGCATGAAAAAGAAAACATGTCCTAATCATCCATAATGAAATTTAAAGCTAGAAACTAGACACCAACAATCAAATAACAAAAATAGTACATTCCACCATCAATCAATGCATTACCACTATACTTGGGCACTTATTATCAAAAAGTTAGAAAATCACATCAAAATAAAAGAAAATATAAAAAAAGGTGTAAAATATTCAAGAAATAGCAAATGTACTAACAATGGTGTAAAAAAACTAGAAAAGATTAATGACATGAAAACAAAAATATGTAAAATAAAGAATTTTTAAAACAAAAATTTGTAAAATAAGAAGATGAAAAACACTTAAGAATCCTGAAGAGTAGAATGGGGGGTAATCCCCATGACTAAACATTTGGCCATGACAAAGATTACTAAGTGGATAAATAGGGTCCATGCATGTATGCAATGTTGGAAACCTTTCATGCCCCAGCCATTGGGTGTTTATCAATGGTGTGGTTGCTAGGTAAAAAAATTATTGGTCACACACCTTATTGTTATATGTATGATGGGTTAGGATATGAGGTGTGTTAAAATTATGGATGAATAGCCCACTATTGCATCCTTGAGTATGAGATGGTATGCATGGATTCATTTATCTTCCCATGTTTGTAGATTCATTGGTTAGATGTGGAATTGGAGTACATATAGATGGTGGCCCTTGTGTATGGTCGGAAGATGTTGGTTTAGACGAGAAAGGTGGTGCACTAGGTTAGCCTTGTGCTAGCTTAGATGATGCAATGGGTTCATGTGTGGTTTGCTTTGGCTTATGGCCTTTTCTCTAGAAGGAACGTTTCTAGTGTTGTGGTTGAGACCCACTAGTGTCAACATGTCTATGCATATTTGCAGCACAAGTGGCATGCATTTGTTCATATTAGAATGTGGAACCTCCCTAAGTTACTAGTGATGGAATTAAAGGAGGTGGATTACGAGAATATTAAGGGTAAGCTGGATGGTAAGAGGCATGAGGTGGTGATTCTTTAGGCGATGTCATGTATTGATGGTACTCGGTAGAGTGGTAGTGGTGATTAGAAGAAGAGTATGCAGAACTAGTTTGAGAAATAGGATGTTGAACATAATAGCAATGCATTTTTGATGGATATGGATGATGTGGTGGTGGCCTCCCCCATGAATTTGGTTATTGCCACTATGGTTGATGACTATGTTGAGGTTGGTGGTAAGTCCTCCTAGGATGGTATGATTGATTGTGGCTATCTATAATTATCTTATGGGAGAGAAAGTCTCCTAGGCATGTCCTTTTCCAAAAATTTCAGATTTAAGGCACTTGCCCAATACTCCTGTAGATGCAACAATATGGGGCATTGGCCTTTTGGATGGTCATATATGCATAGGTAGCATCCATTATCTTCGTCTATGATGAAGTCTATAGTCTCACTTTCATCAGCCCTTTTTCTTGTCTACTGAAAAGTATTCCTAAATATTTCTTGGTTCTGTGTCCTCTATTTATTGTATTTGCCTAGCATGTATTGCATAATCTTCTTTGTGACCAGCTCAATAAGAGTTGTGATGTTTTCATTTTTTTATTTACACATCCTATTAAACTTTGCTTCTAGATCATTGATAGACTCCTACATTAGCAAGGTTTGTTGTGGAATCACCTTATCAAGAGTGGTTTCATTTTCCTTACCATAAATTTGGACCTCCTTTGATTGAAGAGTTGGGTCCCATTGATATTTCTTGACATTATCCCATTTGCACATCTCTCCTTCTTCTTTTTCCATACAAGTTATTAGCTCTTTGATCCGATGGGCTTGGAGCTCATATAATTATCTTTAGGCATACATCCCAAGGGTCTCCCTTGTTTCAAAATGAAGCCCATCTATGATGTGGAACAATTGTCTTTCCTCAAAGAAACCATGGCCTGGGCATCTATTCAGTAAGGCATAATATTTACCTAAGGCCATGTCCAAGGGTTCATGTTGTTCTTGTTTCCACTCTTGGATCTGCCTCCTCAAATTGGACACTATTTTATAGGTTTGGTATCTCTTGTTGAAAAGTTCTAGCATTGTATACCATTGTCATATCAAATTTGATTTCAATGATCTATACCACACTTTGGCTCTATCATTTAGTATCCTAGGAAAGAGCTTAAGCTTTTGCCACTCACTTTCCACGTTGTAGAATGCACATGCATCATGGAAGGCTTGTAAATAATGTTGTAGATCTGCATCATAGCCTCTTGCAAATGAAGAAAGATTATTCATATCAAGATTAGGTAGACGACTCTTTTTGCGATGCTTGTGAGATATCCTAACTACCTCTGTGATATGCATTAGGCTCTTAGTGGCCAACAAGGGTTCATCATCATCAAACAAATCGTAAGGAAAATGTCTATCTCTATTCATTTGATTGTGATGATGCTATCTTTAACCTTTCCTATGGGTTGGATTTCGATTTTTAATTTGACCCTTTAACGGATCTCTATCTCTATACCTACGTTCATCTTTGTCAAAACTGGACATTAAAGGAAAATATGAAGATGAGGAATTGGGAGAATTTCCATGGCTTCAATAGTATTCCTTGGGGTCCCTTGATTTATCATTTCTAGATTTTGAGGAGGTCTTAGGCCCTGAGGGCTCCCCTAGTCTAGGACCTACATCATCTCCTCCATGATTGTCTGCCTTAGGTGAATGTAGTCTTTGGGTGTTTCAAGATGATCACGATCATAAGAAACCCCTACATAAGGTTGATCACTCCAATCTTCTTCATCGTATATCACATTATTTCTCCAATGAATGTGTTCACTATACCATGCATTGTCATGTTCACGTGGGAGAGACATTGTTCTTGGTATGTGTGATTTAATAGTTTTTGAAGGATATATTATTAAGACCTTTTACAACAATCATGTATGATATAACTAATCTAGATAACTAGCACCATCCCCAGCACCGATGCCAATGATGAGTGATGAGGTACCCCTACACTCAAACATATGAATTACAAGCATTCATGCACAATCTAGTCAAATTTTGTGGATGGGACTAGTTGTGATATCTAAATCATTATGCTCTGACTGCAGTTTGCTACCTTCCCACTTGGACTAGTGCTAACTTGTCACGTATGGTTTAGTCCAAAGTAAGGCATATGAGGTTGTTCCTAATTTTACACTACTCCTGATGACGATAAAAAGGTAAAGTAATTAAACTAATGGACAATGAAAAGTAAAATCTAACTAGCTTATGTGCGATGAGTATCCACCCTTAATCATCCATATATGTCTTGGACTTCGTGAGACTACTTTTGAGATGGCCAAGCATATGTCACTGGGTGTACCAAACATTACACTTCTGGGTTACCAAGTACTTTCACTTAAACACTTGTGATTCAAGCATATGCATTCCACTTAATAATAGGAACAGTAAATAACAATAAAGGGAAATATTTAACTAAAGAAAGTAGTAAATAATTAACAATTAAAAGCAAAAATAATGTAAGTGGATGTTGCAATGATGGGAGTAATCTTGATCTTTATTTCCAATCATGTAACGTGTCCAAGTACGTCACACTTGAACAAAGGTGTTGTACGATTAAAAACATCACACTATAGGCATGCATTAGATATAACAAACTTTAAAGAAAAGAAACTAAAAACTAACTTGAAAACTGACTCAAAATGGAAGCCTAGGTGTTGTGTTTATAGGCCAGAGTATATACCTTGACATTGCATCTAGGCCCCAACACCAACATCACATACCTAACGTCAAAGCAAACAGAAAATAGCAATTCATCAGATGCAAGGCTCCAATGTCAAGACAGGTAAATCATGACTCATCAGTAATGGTATAGAAGTTTTCATGGATGAATTTCCCACCTATAGTTCTAATTTTTAATAGGAATTAGACCATCTTAACAAGTCTTAAAGCATTGAATAGAGATAAATCTTATGGTTGATTAGCAAAAAAGCTAATTAATGATCTAAAAGGATATTATTCTTAGGAACTTTGTATAAAAAGAGATAGATTATCTAAGAAATCTCACAAAGGTCACAAATAATAAAAGATGCAAGGTCATTCTTGTAGATACTTTATTAAAAATTTATTCGATATTTTCAAACTATCACTGGCACTAATAAAGAAGGATGCACCAATTGATTGGACTAAGGAATGTGACCAAGATGTTGAACTTCTAAAGTAAAAGCTTACAGAAACTTCAATTCTACAAGCTCTTACCCAGTCCAAACCATTTCATATCATGGAAGATGCATCCAATTATGCATTAGGAGTCATGATCATACAACTGGATGATAAAAAATGTTCATACTACATCCACTACATGAGTGTGAGTATTGTAGATATGTAGTTAAACTAGACCATAACAAAAAGAGGACTCATGAAAATGATGTATGCACTTGAAAAGTTCAACCACTTTGTGCTTGGTTATCCAATCTTTGTGTTGATGGATCATATTGTAATTAAGTTTTTCATAAATAAGTTAGTATTCACTCATATGATATGATGATTGATGAACTTTTAGGAATTTGATATCATGATGAATAACAAAAAAAGGCACTAAGAATGTCATTCTAGATTGATGAGACACGACATGCATAGTGCCGCGATATCACGGCCGCCGCGATATCGTGTCTTTCCCTGCGATATCACATACGCAATATCGCGGTCCGCCGCCATATCTATAAATAAGAGGCGGCACTCCCTTCATTTCCCAATCCTAGCTAGAAGTAGCGAAGCTCTGGCAGTTTGAACACTCCAGAGTTAGATTAATTTCCCATGTGCCCGCAGTAGGAGTCCTAGAGTGAACGGCTCTTTATTCGAGCAACTTTGTAACCTAAACACAAGTTGTGTACGGAAATAAAGATGAACTTGATTGGATAAACCTTGCAGTACATGGTTTTATTTTATTGTTATTTATTGCTTTCCTAGTGCGCACGAGTACGACTTGATTATGAGCATCTACGGATGTGTACGGCTAATCAAGGAATCGGTTGCTCGTCGCAACGCGTGAGTACGACTTGACTACGAGCATTGTGACTGCTTGGTAACCCAGTAGCATATTCCAGGATCTACGCTTGGTAATCCCAGTAGTAGTCCAATGTGTACGGCTAGTTAAGGAATCGGCTACTCATCGCTAGGCTAGAACGTGTGATAAGTACGACTTGGCTACGAGCATCCACGGGTGTGTACGGCTAGCCAAGGAATCGGCTGCTTATCACACTTAGGCTAAATAGGTGCCTCAGTACGACCACTTCGAGCACTTGCGTTACGTGTGGTGATCCCAGTAACGATTAGCGTTTGGTAGCCACAGTTGCATAGTTCAGGGTGTGTCCGGTAAGTGGGAACGGATGCTGACGCTAGTTAATTTAGACTTAGGACATTAGTTAGAGTTAGTTAGTTTCTCAACCCTTTCCCTCATAGCTTAGGAGATAAACTGAAAAATACCAAAAAAAATCACATACCTCAGACTTGCTTAACCATACACCGTGACACATACAAGCAAGCCTGGGAAGACAACGAACGATTAACCCTAAGTGTTTCTTGTGGTGTTAAGGCATTTAGTCTGCGGAGTTCGACCGGATCGCGCGTACATGCTCATATTCGTATGGTTGAGTGTAGGGGTACCTCGCCACTCATCATAGGCGCCGTTGCTAGGAACTAAGTGTTTTCATGCCAATTGAACATAAGGGATATCACTCACATCGTTGTTAGCCTTAAACGAACCTTAGGGTTAATCAGTTAATCAAGAACATTAATTAACGGTAGAAATTGCACACCATTAGGATGGCTTCTTCTCATGAAATCAACTCACCTAAGGGCAATACAGGAGACGGTCAGCATCATACACATAACTCAAATCAGCCATGTCCTAAACAATCTAAGGTCACATATACTCATCCTGATGAGTATGTCCCTCACATTACTTTTATTCTCCATCAAGATGAACAACTGCGATGTAGAGATCTGCAAGGTAACATCGTGTTACACCCAGATAGATCTGCCCCTAACATGCGTTTTTGTGCCTTAGCGCAGATTGGCATGCAAGAACTGCTCGTGGAATACGTTTTGGATGATTATGACATAAGGGATTATCATCCCACAAATGCCCAACGTATTCGGGATGCAAGGCAGGAGAGCCAACATTCATTGTTGAAGGGCAAGGTCCCCCATGTCATTAGTGAAATAGGAGACGAGGAACCCCTCACGATGGATTTCTTAGAAAATTATGTTCCTCCTCCTCACTCTGGTGAAGAGGTTAGGCATCAGGGCCTTTGATCAACTGTACATGCTACAGGCTCTGATCACCGTGAGCACCAGCTGTTCACGGCAGGAACAACTACTTACACTAAGGACGGACACTTATATCGTTACAACGATCGGGGCCGAAGCGGCCGAAGAGAAGGTAAGAAACATCGCCATGGTGATGGATCCCCTTCCTCTTCTCCTTCATCTCACCATTCACACTCTCCTTCCACATCTGGG
>MNCI01027120.1:32981-103476 GCA_015680685.1 Gnetum montanum | reverse complement strand
GACCATCCTAAGGGATGTTGTCCAATTATCTCACATCTACAGGAGTCTGGGGTGTATGCATTAAATCCAAGACTTAATCAACGGCAAACACCCTGAAGGTTACCTTATCCATAGGATAACCCAAGGCAGTTCCACCAACCACTAACGTACTACCCAAGTGGAACTCCACCTCATCCCATCGGACAGCATCAGCAATGGCAATACCCACAGTCATGGGGGATGCCACCGCCAACACATCAATACCCTTACCGGCAGCCTGATCCTTACGGTTATTATGTGCAGCAGCCGATTTCTCCAAGTGACTCTATGGGTCACGCAACCCCCAACCGTCACTACCAAGCTCGGGAGTACTTCAGAAGGACTCCCTCTCCTTCGGGAGACACTCCATATCCACACCATCCTCCTAATCCAACCGCACCTCTTCCACCTCAAGTAGTTCCCATAACACCTCTTGCTCCAACAATGCAAGGGGAACTTCCTCCTCAACTATAGCAACGTCACGCTACGAGAACTGTAAATATCCAACCGGGTACTAGTTCTGGTGACAACTGTACAAAGAAGAGACCTTTTTTCAGAACTAAAAGCCCGGACAAACTCTCGCAACAACAAGCGGTCGAGGCCATGTACATGCCTACACCATCTAACACTTCGGAGCACCCTTAAGTCCAAAGGAGTGTAACACATACGGTTATGCTAACACATACCATAACTGACTGGATCAAGGTAGGCCACCTTCCCAGGAAACTAACTGACCCTGGGAGTCCCTTTATTTATTTGCAAATCATTGGAAATGCACCACATCGGACTCTTCTTGACTCAGGTTCCGAAGTTAATTTAATTTCGCAACAGATGTATCATGCCTGGAACCTGCCCCAACTTAAGAAGAGCAACATCCAACTAGAGTTGGCAGACCAGTCCATCACCATTCCATTGGAATTGGTGGAGGATGTTATTACCACTGTGTGTGGTTGGTCCTATCCAGCGGATTTTCTAGTGATCAATGTTAACAACAACGAAGGGGACTTCCCAATTATAATGGGAAGGGCATGGCTAAGCACAGTAGACGCGTGCCTTAGGATCCACGATCTTTCCTTGGAAATCTCTAAGATAAACATATGTGGAAAGATCGAGAAGAGGATAGTTCCATGCATCACATACAGTGATTCATCGGGTGATGACATGGAGGAAATGTCTCCATGTAACATGTGTGCCCAAGAAACTCTACAACAAAGATGCATGTATGTAGCAACCACACAAGAAGTAGTAGACACCCCGTGGTTGACAACTACTCATAGGAGCAGAAAAATATGCATGGAATGAACTAAGGAAACTCATGACAACAACCATGGCATAAAAACATTGGAACGTGAGCGTCGCCAACTCCCACCCCTTAACTTAAGATCATCAATTGGGAGGAGTTGGGCACTGCTAAGAAATTCAAACAAATGCTCATTACTTCGGATCTCTCCCTTACAACTCAGTCATGGGGGAGATGGCCACCTATGCTAACCATATGGAGCCCTCAGTTCTTTTACGTTTTTGTTTTACACATTTTTGTTTTACAACGTTTCTTTTTTACACATTTTTGTTTTACAAATTTCTTTAACTTTTCTAATTTTTTTTTACAACTTTCTTTAACTTTTGATGTTTTTATTTTACAACATCGTTATAATTTTCTATTTGTGTGTGTGTGTGTGTGTCATCCACCCTGTAAGTTCGTCACCTAATAAGTGTTCAGACCGATGGGATGAACTGTTTTTCATTAATTGCTAATGTTTGGTTTTTACCTTTAAGTTACATTGTTGATACTAAAGTATGTCTCTTCTGATATGGCAGGCAATGAGATCCCTTCATCCATCCATCCATCCAAGTCTATGGTTTCCCTTGGCTTGTAAATGTACAGTTCCCTTCTAATAAGAACTTTAACGAACTGGTGACTGGGCATTTCCCAAACTAATAAAGGACTCAAGGATTGCAAAGGGTGTGACTTCAAGGGAACTTGGTGCTTTTTTGTTGGTCATTCACTTGGGTGCTTGGTTGTTTTCTTCTTGAGTTTTTTTACCGTTCCGATGTTACCCATTCTTCGGAAGCTGAGACAATAAAAATAAAGAAGTCTTTGCATGGTGTGGTCCCCACGCATAAAAACACAAAACACAAAAAAAAAAACCAAAGTGAGGATTCAAAGCACACCCCTTAGACGAAATAAAATTTGGGCTGCAAGCACTGGTTATGGAACCAAAGTTTTCCCTCTAACTAAGGCCCTTCTCGCTTCCCATTCTCTCCGTTGTTTCGTCGGAATGGTGGTGGCTCTTTGAAGATGCATCCTTGTTCTCCAAGTGGATGGTCTAACCAAATGCATTGATGCGAAGTCACTGGAAGTGGTTGGTTTGAGCCAGAGTTGGAATGAGATTCGCCAAGTCACATTAATCATAAAACACACAAGGGGCTGTACACCACCTTGTTCTTGGGATTCCATTCCACTTCTCTTCTTCCCATCCTTCTCTCCATTGTTCACCTCATTGCCGGTTGTATCATTAGTGTATATTTTGGTTGATGCTTTGTTTTCTTTTTGGTAAATTCTTACGGTTAAGACTTTAACTCTTGTTCCAAAGGACATTCCCAGAGCCTACGGACTCTTTGAATGTGGGATTGTCAGGGCATTAAGGGCATGAGCCTGCTTTGGGGAGGACCCACTGACATTCCTATTTGGAACATTAGTTAACTTCTTTTCCTTAACATTTTTGCAATTAATTTTATTTTTGTTCATTTCCATCTTGACATCCATTTTAACATGATGCCATAGTTGTCCCTTTTTACCTATCTTTCTTACTCCTTTTCTTTCTCCATTCTAACGCTACTGGAGGTTCGCGATTAGTCATGGGGGTACGGGGCCTGATTTTTTGGATTTTCTCCTAAGCCCCAGATTTTTTCGTTTTTCCTCCTAACCCTTATACCTTCGGTAGTCATCATCTACATTTTCCTAGATCCATATCAGCCATACCACAACCTAGCCAATGGACTTACACCGAAGCAAGGTATGCTTTACTGAATGATTCAATTACCCTTGCTAATATACAATTGTGTTGTGTGTGCAGATGACAATCATACAACAACAGAATGGATCTGGAGCAAACACTTGGAATGGAGCAACGCTGAAGCAACCATGCAAGGAGTAGAATGGATAATGCGCTTATAGATGGACAATAGAAGGCGCAATCTAGGCGTTGGTAGCAACAAGACTCTTCTCTGTTCTTCTCTTCTATTCTCTCTCATCTTTTCTCTCAACTACCAAATGTGGCCTGATGTCATTATAATAAGGTGTTCACCCTTGTTGTCATGAACACCAGTTTTTTTCAAGTCTTCTAATAAGGATCTGTTCACATGTCATCCCATTAGTTCCATTCCCCTCAATAATCCCATACCTACCTGATATTATTGTAAGGAACTCGAGGACGAGTTTTCATTCAATCATGGGGGTATGATGAGACGCGACATGCATAGTGCCGCGATATCGCGTACGCGATCTCGCATCCCCTGCAATATCGCATACGCGATATCGTGGCTTTCCCTGTGATATCGCGTACGCGATATCACGGTCCGTCACCATATCTATAAATAAGAGGCGGCACTCCCTTCATTTCCCAATCCTGGCTAGAAGTAGCAAAGCTCTGGTAGTTTGAACACTCCGGAGTTAGATTAATTTCCCATGTGCCTGTAGTAGGAGTCCTAGAGTGAACGGCTCTTTATTCGAGCAACTTTGTAACGTGAACACAAGTTGTGTACAGCAATAAAGATGAACTTGATTGGATAAACCTTGCAGTACATGGTTTTATTTCATTGTTATTTATTGCTTTCCTAGTGCGCACGAGTATGACTTGATTACGAGCATCTACGGATGTGTACGGGTAATCAAGGAATCAGCTGCTCATCGCAACGCGTGAGTACGACTTGACTACGAGCATTGTGACTACTTGGTAACCCAGTAGCATATTCCAGGACCTGCGCTTGGTAATCCCAGTAGTAGTCCAATGTGTACGGCTAGTTAAGGAATTGGCTGCTCATCGCTAGGCTAGAACGTGTGATAAGTACGACTTGGCTACGAGCATCCACAGGTGTGTACGGCTAGCCAAGGAATCGGCTACTTATCACACTTAGGCTAAATAGGTGCCTCAGTACGACCACTTCGAGCACTTGCGTTACGTGTGGTGATCCCAGTAACGATTAGCGTTTGGTAGCCACAGTTGCATAGTTCAGGGTGTGTCCGGTAAGTGGGAACGGATGCTGACGCTAGTTAATTTAGACTTAGGACATTAGTTAGAGTTAGTTAGTTTCTCAACCCTTTCCCTCATAGCTTAGGAGATAAACTGAAAAATACCAAAAAAATCATATACCTCAGACTTGCTTAACCATACACCGTGACACATACAAGCAAGCCTGGGAAGACAACGAACGATTAACCCCAAGTGTTTCTTGTGGCGTTAAGGCATTTAGTCTGCGGAGTTCGACCGGATCACGCGTACACGCTCGTATTCATATGGTTGAGTGTAGGGGTACCTCACCACTCATCATAGATCATCTTGTGGATTGAGAACATAAAATGGGGATTGAATAAGTTTCCCAAATAAAATTACACCAGCCACATGAACACACCAAATTTTATGTGGTTCCCCAACTTGGATACATCCACACTCAAAGGGTTGAATCTGTGCACACCTCCGAACTTTGTTTCTTTAAAAAATATGGTTTGAAGAGCATCACATATTGTAAAAGCTCTGAGCTCCACTTTGAAGTGCTTTATCATTGTGAAACCACTCAATCTCTCAAGGTCCCAACATGCTCAAAATGTGATTTCAAGGATCCCACAACCTTTACATAATTAAGCTTCACTCCAGAGTATTTTGATGTTGCAAAAACACTTAATCCCACAAGATCTTGACAAGCTCAATATGGATGCCTTCTCACAAGATGCACATTAACCCTGCAAGGTTACAAGAAATAAATAAAAAAACAAGAAAAGAATGTAACTAAATTTATAGGTCATTGTACTTGAAGCTCAATACAACTTACAATTAAGAAAATGATGTTACAATGAGTAAGAGTAGAATTGCATAGAATAGATAATGAGGATCTTAAGTGTGAATAGTGCTTGCACAATTTCCAATATTTTGATATCATCTTATAGCCTTAGAGTTTTCAAAAAATCCTTAGAATTTTTGCAACAGCTACCAAATAGATCCTATAGATGTCTACTTCAAAGTTGGGATGTCTAACAAAGATTGGCCATAATGCAAAAGAGACACCTACTTGGTAGATGAGATGTCTACAAGGAAACATCTACTATTGGAGATAGACATCTACTATTTTTACAAGACGTCTCCTTAACTTTTGAGCTTTGAATTTTGAGGCTTTCTTTTATCAACTTTCCTTCTTAGCAGTCCTTGGAGCATCTTCATCTAACTTGTAGTATTTTTTTTCATTTATGCACTCATCTTGTTAATGTAGTCTTCATTTTTGACGTCTCATCATAGATCTCACTTTCTTGAGTTCTCAAATCTCATTGTGAAGCTCTTATTTATGTCTTGCAAAATCATTATCCATCACAAAAATTTTATTTTTTCCATTTTCCTTAAGGTTTTAACATACCAAAAGGTCAACACATCTATCTCATTTAAGATGGGATAATAAGGTTGATGAAAATCCACTTTCCAATTAGTTTCCAAATGGACTAGTATTTACAAAAATCATAATAGTTACATCAAAGTTGGTCAAAACATGGTATGCTACATATCTTGCCTATTTGCTAATGTAGAATGTCCCTACAAGTATAGGAAATAATAATTTCTATGTCATATCAAGTACTACATGAAGATTAACTGCAACCTCTACAAAATTTGCATAGATAATCTAGTTCAATGATTTCTAGATAAAGAAAATCAACCAAAAATATTCCAAGATACTTATGAAGGATCTTGTGAAGAGCACTATGTAGGAAGACGAATAGTCACTAAGATTGCAATGGTTGGATACTTTTGGCCTACAATCTTTAAGAATCTCCATTGCTTTGCAAACTCTCATAATGACAATAAAGGTTTAAAGGATCCTAGAATTGGATTTAACTATTAGAATTATTTGATCTATGGAAATTTGATTTATCAATCCCATCACAAATATGTTAAATGGAAAATCCTACATTATGATTACTATGGACTATTCTATGAAATGGGTAAAATTTATAGTAGTATCTAATTGCATAGTGGCAATAACGACAAAGTTATTTCAATAATAAGCATATTACATCTCAAAAATTATACTTCAAAAATTGATTAATACTTAACCATCCATGAAGCATGATTGATGAGAGCAGTTACTCTAGCAGTTATTCTAATTATTAGAGCAGTTACTCTAGTGGTTTATTCTAATTATTAGAGCAGTTACTCTAGCAGTTTATTATAATCATTAGAGTGGTTACTCTAGCAATTTATTCTAATTATTAGAGTGGTTACTCTAGCAGTTTATTCTAATTATTAGAGTAGTTACTCTAATTATTAGAGTAGTTGCTCCCAAGTCTATAAATATAGTGCCCAGGTGCACAATTTAAAGGAAGTCTTTTAGCAGTCAAGTAGTGAAACTCTTATAGTTTATTTGAAAGTTAGAGTATTTTCCAAGTGCTTGCAGCAGGAGGTCTAAGTATGGATGGATCTTTATTTGAGCATTATGTACCTGAGCACACCTTGTGTATGGCAATAAAGACGAGCTCTTCGATTCATCCTTGCACCACTTGAGATTTGTTTTTCTTATGCATTTCTTTTATTTTATTTTATGCACTTTACATTTCTATTATTAGCACAACAATTCATTTTGATCAATTAAGCAAATTGTTAAATTACACAAGCACAACCACTTTGAGCATGCGTGTAACGCTTGGTAACCCAGTAATAATTAGCATTTGGTAATCGTAGCAGTGTTGCACTGGTTCAGAATGTGTATGGCAAGTGGGAACGGATGCTGGTGTTAGGATTAGTTAGGACTTAGTTAATGAGTAGTTAAAGTTAAATTAGTCACTTAGTTGCCTCTCTCTTTCCCTACTAGCATAGGACATAAAAACATAAAAGCTATAAAAATCATATGCCTCAAGTTTACTTAACCATACAATCATGACATATAGGTAAGCTTGGGAAGACAATGATCAACCAACTCGTCCTTGTTCCACAAGGGCGCATAAGCACTTAGTCCTTGGAATTTGACTGGATTGTGCGTGAAACACTCGTATTCATATGGTTGAGCGTAGGGGTACCTCGTCGCTTATCAATGATAAATAAGACTTAACCACTTAATAAATCCTTAAGAAAATTTAACACTTATAAAATCATGCAAGCTTATAAATCAACTTCAAAACTAAATAACTTAGAAATTACTTGAAAACCCACAAAAGTACATTGATGTCCATTTAGATCTTATTGCAACATAATATTAGAGTTTAATGGAAAATTCATATTTATAGCTAAAAAATCCATTGAGTAGACCAAAACATAAAATGAAATACAACAAGAAATGATCTTCATCTATGTTAATACTTCATCTAATTCCACCTTGGTCACCTCTAAAGCTTCCTACTAAATCCACGTGAAACATATGTAAGAAGGGTTAGAACACCTTCATTGTAGAGGAAATCTATCTTGAAACTCTATGGAAAAAGATTGGAAGATGGGGCCCACACTACAAAACACACTATTAGAGCTAGTAACAATTACTGATTAACTAAACCTTTAACTAACACATAATATTTAACATTTTCATTAGCCAAATCATTAACATTATTTTTAATGCATTAATCTATCATTAATCCATGATTTTCACTACCCATGAATTTTCCTGTGAGGTTTCCAACATCCAATGTTTGGAGGAACTATAAGTTAATACTAACTTAACTAATAGTCAAGGATTGTTTGGTGTAATACCTCACTTATTTAGGATAACCCTCATATATGAAAATGTTTAACTATTGAGTAGAATTCTCATGTAATATCAAACTTTAACTATTAAATTATGTTATGGATAGCATTAACCCTAAACTTTTTCTAGGTTTTATCTCCCCACTACTATCCTAAAATCAAGTTTGATATTAACTATATCATGATCATCAACCATGAAGTCCCAACCATTCCCATATCAATTTTCTTATTACAAATCATGTTTAATGTATCCTAACCAAGCTTTTTGACATGTCAAATGCACCCATACATGTTCAAAATATCTACTTACCACTATTGATCAAAGCTACCATTTACATTAGATACTATAATTAATGTGCTTAAAGATGTTGAAAAGAGCAAAAAAGATAGAAATGATGAAATATGATGCAAATAAAAATAGATAAAGGTTAGATCAACAATAGATTTTAAGGGTTAGATTGATAATGAAATTTAAGAGTACAAGCATAAGTTAAGCATGTCCAAAAAGAAAAATCTATTTGTGGAAATCAGTGAAGAAAGATCTTTTCCTATATTTTATGAAATCAACTAAGAACTAAGCTTTTCCAAGAAAGAATAGATTTAGATCTAGAATTAGCAAGATGTCTACTATGCATAGCTACTAGTAAGAGATAAAAAAAAAGAGAGAAACACACAATTGATGCTAAGAGAGCTAGCATTATCGAGTATTTATAGTCACAAATGGTAGGATTTTGGAAATTTTAAAAATAATAAATCTCCATAATCAAGTCACATGAAATTATAAAAGGATCAATTGATCAACCAACTGGTTAAAAGCCACCTAAAAAATATTGGAATGAGCTTACATGTCTAAGAATGTGTTCCAAGTCCACATAAAAGAATAACCAGAATAACTCTCAAATACTTAACATGTCTCACTACTATATATTTACTTTATTTTAAAAACATTAAATTAAAATAAAATAAAATATATAAATATAAATGTAAATAAACCATCAGCAATGGGTTATGACCATCCTTCTAATTTGTCCATATAAGAGAAACAAGGGTTAGTAACATGATAAAAAGAATAATCCAAACAAAAAATGAAATAATTAATAAAGTAAAAAAAATAAAACCTACATATTCATATTTGTAATAAGCCTATTACCCATTTCTTTGATGTCATATCTATTTCATGCTTCTATATTTCAAATAATTTTATGCTACTCGAAACCCAAGACTAGTTTGATACAAGTACAAGACATTTTTATTCCTTATCTTTAATAGCCTAGATGTATGATAAATCCTACATCATATGATAAGGTGCTCCCTAATGTTTTTTGGGCTTTCGATGGTTAAAAAATTTAACAATAATCATAGATCTAATTAGGGATTTTAATGATTTAGTGATTTGGGATTCAATGATTTTATGAATCACAAATTTAATTTGGACTTTCATTAATATAGAAATTTTGGCTTTCAACAATTTGGCATCTAATTCGAAGCAAAAATCCTCATAGTGGATTGTAGATCTAAGTGGCTCAAATGAAATTTTTTTTTTTTGAAGTAGCAATTACTAGGTTTTTTTACCAATTTATAAATCAATGCTAAGTAGAAAGCAACATATTCTATTTCAATTATTTTGGGGATAAATAAGTAGGGTTTCAATGACAATATTTACAATTTTTTTATGGGAATAAAATAACATGATTGCAACTTTCAACTTCATGACATCTAGGATTATGCAATTAGAATTCATGGTTGAAGCCATTGTAAAAAAAAAAAAGATATAAACCATTCCAACAACCATAGAGTTAAAAGATGCATTGTTAAATGTTGAACCAACTCAAGTGTACAGTAATATGAATACTTTGCAATCAAAGTAGGATTCTCTTATTAATGCTTAGTAATATGAATACTTTGCAATCAAAAATAAGTAATGCTCAGGCTTAGAAACTATTATTGAGAAAATTTGTGAAAATGAAGAAAAATATCATAGGATTGAAAATATTTAAATTTTAGAAATTCCTAAAGAATAGGACAAGGACCTTTTATAGGTCATGCAAAATTTCTTTACAAAACAAATACATAGCTCTTCTAGCATAATTATTAGTGCAAATAGACTTGGTCCTAAGGGAGAAAACCTTGGTAGATTTTTGTGAACTTTGATGATTAGTATAAAAGAGATAAGTTTGGAATAATAGAAGTATCTTGAAAAGATAGAAAATTTGAATTAATGAAGAATTAACTAGAAATAGTAGGTAAAATAACAAGAAGAATGGAAAAAAAGTAAACAAGTTCATAATGAAGGTAAAATTGTTTACTTAAACTATAAATATGTTGTAGCCATTAAGAGAGGAAACATTCTCTAAAATAGGAATTTTCTTCTATTACATATGCTTCTCTTAATGTTGAAGATTTATCGGTTAATAAAGTTGCTACTTTAGATACCAGTTATTTTTTAAATGATTTTGATCTATTTAGTTTTGCTAAAACTTAGAAAGAAGAATATTCTTAAATTTTATTTATTCTAGGCTTTCATATCATTTATGTTAGAAATAAGCATCCCAAGGTGAGGGATAGATCTTTTAGTGGTATTGATTATGTACTTCAAAAGTTCAAAGATCATTTCAGTAAGATGTACAAAGTTGATAATAACCAATATTTGTGGGTTAAAGTTCAAGGAATTTTATAGGTTCTTTATATTTCTTTTTACAATTTTTCTCTAGGGAATTCTTCTATTTACAATTCTACTAATCTTTCACAAGAGCATCATTTTCATTACTTGATCAATATATTGCACAATTTTCTAAGCTTGGTAAAGTTTTTCTTTGTGAAGATTTTAATGATCTTGAATAAATTCAAATCCAAAGGCTTGTTTAGGATCCTCAATTAAATTTCAGTAAATAACTATTTTTAATTTACAAAAGATCATCTACTAATTTGGCCGATACACCATTACAGTAACGCTACCTAATTTTGTACGTAACGCTCACTAACGTGGACTTTCCCAGAGGCCATTTCGGTAACGCAACTTTGTGCATCACGCTGATGTGTAACTAAAATTCCAGACAAGCCATTTCGTAATGCAACTTTGTGCATCACGTTGTGGTTGAAACCCATGTTAGAACTAGGCTGAAAAAATTTAGGCTGAAAAACTTTTTGAGTTAGTTTGAAAAAATTTTAGAGTTAGGCTGAAAAAATTTTTTAGAGTTAGGCTGAAAAAAATTTTGAGTTACGCTGAAAAAATTTTATGGAGATCCCGTGCGGCAAGGTAAGGGATGGTAAGGAAAGGAACAGAAAGCAAGCAGCAACCAAGATTAAAATCTAACAAGATTAAAATCTAAACCTTAACAATTGAAAAAACTCATTGTGCATTTCATTCACACAAGCTTTTCAGGGAGTTTCACCCCTCATCAGTGTGGATCTGGAATGCTAAGCTGCTAAAGCTGCGAAGACAAGTGATGCCAGTGTCCTTACAATTTATAGAGTTAGGGTTAGGGTTCCCATCTTTAAAAAAATAGGAATAAACCCAAACTAAAACAAAAAAATAGGAGGGCCCCATACGTACTGGCCGAATGGGGGTGGGGGGACATGGCAAATTAATATTCAATTTAAAGGACGATCTAGTCAACGCCAACATAGGTTGGAACTTTTGGGCAAGCCCGAAAATTTTAGAGTTTAGGAAAATTCTCATGTTTAGAAACAAGTATACATGAGGGGTCCAACCTAACAAAAACAAGATCGAAAGTGCACAGTAACAGCAGATGAAGGAGGGAGAACAAAAACAGGGACAAAGGATGGAACTGTAAAAGTGGCGATGACCAAAGCTGAACGGCGGTGGTGGTAGCACGGTGTATAAGGAAGCAGATGCTTAGACCCGGCGGTGGCACGGCGTATGTGAAACAGAAGTTTCAACCCGGCGGTTGCCCTGCGACAAAGACAAAAGAACCCGACCCTGCAATTGCGGCAGCAAGGACAACAATGGCAACAATAATCACAGAAACAACCAACCGAACCGAAAAATACAGAAACAGCAGAAGAAGAAGAGAAGGGAAACCATAGAAGTAGCAGCAAAGAAGGCTGTGCAAGCGGCGGCAATGGCAACAACAACTGAACGGCGGCGGCGGTTGCGCAGCGACGGAAAAGGTCCAGCGGCAGCGGTGGTGGCGACGGCTCTAGAATAGCAATGGTGGCGGTGGCAAAGGCAAAGCATCCAAATGAAAAGCTACTTCAATGGAAACCCATAGAGGAAAGGGAAGAAGGAAAACGGGAGCTGAACTGGTGTGGATGCTGAAGCTGCAGAAGCACTGGTTGAAGACATGAAAATTTGGGTTTTTAAATCTTGTTCTTTGTCGGAAGTCGTGAAATTTTTTACTCAAAGAAATTTTTATTTGTAAACAAATAAGATTCTCTTGGCAATTTATAGATATATATTATAAATATATAACTAAGCTAGTTATATTACAAATAAAAGGGGTAATCATTTCTTAGAATGATCATTACATTGATTTTTTAATCCTTAACAATATCAAGAAATTCCTTCCTCTTAGTTCACCTTTACTAGGCACCAAGATAACTCTTGCATTGATTATTTATTATCTACTAATGATAATATAAACATAGTAAAAAACTTTAAAGTCGAAGAAAACCTCCAAAAATATTCTCATCATTATCCTAAAATTACTATTGTTATTTCAATTCATTATATTCACTCTATGAAATGTAGAACTAATAATCTCATAAAAGACCTTCATTAGGATTTTTAAACTAGAGTGGTTAATATATTAGTAAACAATGACAATGAACTAGATTTGACTAATGTTCTTTTATCTATATTTTTTTGAGTATAAATTTAGAAGAGGCCTTCTTGTAGAAAACCTTTATTTGATGTCAATTTTTTGATAGCTCATAAAGATGTTTTCACTTCATATTTGGATGTTTTGATGTTGGAGAATTACAAAAAGCTTATTTGAGTTAAAAAATGGTGTTCGTTAAAGAAGATAAAATAATAATAATCAATAAGCTTAAATATAATTCAAAAATCTTTTGAAATTTCTTCCAAGATAGATAACAAAATGGTTAGAATTTTTCTTTATTTACTATTCAAAATTTTTTAAATAACCTTTTTAATTAAGATGCTCTTTCGACTATGAAAGATAACTCTAGTATTCTTGAGTTATCCCTTGATGAAATTTTTGTAGGAATTTAAAGGTTTTCCTTTGGGAAAAGTTCTAATATTAATCAATTATATGTAGAGCTTCTTAAATGCGATGATTCATTGATGTGAAAAGCATCTTGCAATCTTCTTATTGAAGGGCTTTGACATGATTTGAATCACTCTTAGTGTTCTAGTAGAGCAATCTTGCTTTTTAAAAATGAAAATAGGATAGATCTTAATAATGAATAATTAATTACAATAAATTTATTTTTTACTAAGTTGTTGGATACTATTTTGAAGAATAAAATTAGTTTTTGAAAAAAAATGCAAGGTCTTTATGCTTAGTCACAAGTAGGATTCAAGAGTAGTCATTCTATTATATACCATCTCATAATGTTTTTTTATTATGTGGAGACAACAAAAAACCCCAAAAATGAGACTTCTATCTATTTTATTGATTTTTTGAAGGCTTATGATTTTTTTGCTCAAGATAAACATTGGAAAAAATTTGCTAACTTTAACATTCCATAAGATCTTTCTACTACTAAAAGACTCTATGATATTATTAACATCCTTATTGAAGATGATCATATTATAAAATGATTAATTATCAACAATTCAGTAGGAGTTATGCAAGGTTATTCTTTGTCCCTTACCCTTTTTGGCATGTTTATAGATGAATTGGAGAAATGGATACAAAATGCCTTTAGTCATGTTATGTCAATGAATGAATTATTTCTGAAGAAGCTTCTATTTGCAAATGATGTGGCTTTAATTGAAAAATCAGTTGTAGGATTAAATTATATTCTTCAAATTATTCATGACTTCTATTATCATTCTATTATGAAAGTTAATATTGATAAGATTAAAATTCTAGTTTGTGGTACTAAAAATAGAAATTATAATTTTTTCATGGAAATCTTGATATTTTTGAATCTTATAAATATTTGGAAGTTGAATTTACTTGTAATTATAGTTAGAATAATCTTATTACTCAAAGAGTTTCAAGTGGCATGCATGCTCTATTTTCTCTAAAAATAATTACAATAAGAAACAAATTTTGCCATGGAAGATCATAAGGAAATATTTTTGTAGTCTTTTTTGACCTATATTATTGTATGTGTGTGTTACATGGAGAGCTTCTCTTTCCACACATAATTGAAAAAAAATTAGAACATGTTCAAAAATATTTTCTTATATGTGAATTTCAAATGAAAATATAGACTTCTTATGATATATTACTTCTAGAAGTAGGTTTTCTTCCTCTTGAAAAATCCCTTTGTCAAGTTATTGATTATACTTAAAAGTTCAATTACATGGAGAAATTCAATTATGATAAGAAGATAACAAATTCTACATAAGAAAATGGATGGTTGCATCATGAAAAATTATTACTTTAGTTATGGAATATTGTAATATAGATCTTTCTTCAAACAAAAGGCTCTTGTGGAAAACTATAAAATAAAAAGTCTTAGTTAAAGTTTGGTTGAACACATTAGTAAAGAAAAATTTTTATTTACATTCTATTAGAGAAGGTTTATAATCTAGTACTCAAAAGAATCTATTCTTAACTATTCCTATTTATTTAAAAAAATCAAATTACTACAACAATAATTAGCTCTAATCATCTCCTTATTAAGATATGTCATTGGATCAATTTACTAAGACAAGAGCATATATATAAACTATGTAAACAAAGCATAGAGGATGAAGAACATTTCTTATAATTTTTTTCATCTTTGGTTTATATTCTAATGAATCATAATATTACCTATAATATACTAATTTTTAAAAAATTAATCATATCTAGTTGGGGCATTAAATCAATGATGTTTTTAAATTTCTTCAAAAATGTATTTAGGCTTTATAACCATTCAATAAGTTCTTTGTGATTTTCTAGATGTAATAAAAAAATTTAATTTCTAATTTTCAATAAAAATACCAATGTATCACATGTAAATAATGATTCAAATATCAAAATCTCAAGGGATCTCAATTTCAAATCTTAACAAGCATATAAGAAAAAATGTAAGCATACATAAGAACACCTCATAATATAGATCTATTATAATTAAAATGCAACCTTATTCTTAAGATCTAAGCATAAATAATAGGTAATAAAGAATAGATTCTAGGTTCTAAATACCAAGATGTTACAAAGTGGCTAAGAGGTTTGATATACCAAGGACACTTATTTCAAATAACAATATTCATTTCACAAGTGCTATCTTTAAGAAATTTATGCAATGTTTAGGAGTTGAACATAACTTAATAATAATTTATTAGTTTTAAGAGAATAATTAAGCAGAAGTGACCAATAGAGAAATTACACACATCATTATGAAAACCATTAGTAGATATAAAAAGAGATTGAAGCAAGAAACTAAAGAATGCTTATGAGCCTATCACTATAGGTAGAAACTTCATATAACTTATTTTCCATATAAATTAGCATAAATAAAGCTTTTTAAGTTACCCATTCAAATAAAAATTCATACACTAAATACAATATGTGAGCTTAACTTTGATCGTAATCAATCTGAAAAAGAACATATGATGAATTTCCATGTGCTAAATGAAAATCAAATGAGAGTAGTAATGTTGAATGAGATTCACAAGGGATACATCAAACAATGTTATGATTCTAGGATTATATGCATAGAATTCAACCTTGAAAATGAGATTTTATGTTAGAATTCCACTTGTATATCACAACGTACTAAATTTCAAACTACCATTGTTAAAACCTAGTCTATCTTTTCTATCTCTACATTGAAACTTAATCATGGAGGAGATACCCATCCTAATTAAAACTTTGTTTTACAAATTTTTTCTAAGTTTTTTTATTTTTTTCATATCTTTTCTATTTTTAGGTATGTTTTCTATTTCTTAATATTTTTCAATTCTTTTATATTATTTCTATTTTCTTTAAGCCATTTCCTTTATGTTTATAGATGATTTTAATATTGTTAATAAATTAGTTAAATTTTTTATAGAAGTTAACTTCATTATTTGAATTATGTTCTATGCTATCAAATCATTGAAGAATAATTGTACAAAGTAGTCAGACCATAACATTCACTCCTTTAATTCCATTAATAGGAGGTTCTTATCATGAAAATAATATAATCCTTATCACATTTCAAACTAAAAGTAATCCATGATCATCAAACCTTGAAGAATGGAGTAAGAACTAAGAGGGTTAGATAATGACGTAGCGTCAAGAAAATTTATTGATTTCTTGGATTTTCACCTTGGTCCCATTGGTTCCATGTTGATATATTATCACTTATATTTTTCATTTCTATTAGAAAATCATATTTTCCTATACTTTTGTTCTTGTTACATCACTAGAAATGCATATGCCTCATGCTTGAAGGTAGTCATATGGTAAGGATAACAAGTTAAATAATTAATTAAATTCTAAAGAAACTATTCTTGAAGTACTACTAGAAATACATATGATCCATGTCTAAAGGTAGAATAAGGATAATCATCTAGAGGCCTGATAAATCACATTATTCATCTACTCCGACGTTAAGTATCTGACGTCAAAGCCTTGATGTTGGGTATCCAATATTGGGGTCTAGATGCAACATCGAATATCCAATGTCACAGGGGATCTTTTCTTGAACACTAATGTACCTGAGTGCAGATGTGCAATGGGAATAAAATGAACTCTTTTGAAAATCCTTGCAACACCGAGAATAGATTAATGTTTCCTTTAATGCACTTTACTTTAATGCATTTGAATTAAGCAATTAATTTCCAGTTGTTAATGAACATGAGCATGACCACTTTGAGCATACATATAGTGCTTTATAACCTAGTAACACTTAACGTTTGGTAGCCTAGTAGCATTATATGTGTTCAAGATGTGTCCAAAAAGGTGGGATGGTTGCTTGCGTTAGGCTAGTTAGACAATAGAATAATTAGATATTGAATTCCTCTACCTTTTATTCTTGTTATAGGTAATTAAATTTATAAAACATAAAATAATAAAAATCATATGCCTCACTTTGGACTAAACCATACATGACAAAGCTACCACTAGTCCAAGTGGGAAGATAGTGAACTATAATCAAGGCATAGCGATCTAGATGCCACAACTAGTTCCATCCACAGAATTCGACCAAATAGTGTGTGAATGCTTGTAATTCATATGGTTGGACGTAAGGGTACCTCATCACTCATCATTGGCACCGTTGTCAGGGATGGTGCCTAGTTATCTAAATTAGTTATATTATACACAATCACTATAAAAGTATTAACAATCTATCTCTTGGAAAGCATTCATATTTTGTAAGTCACACACATTGTTAAATAAAACCATATCTTCTTCACATAGGACCAATAATGCATCGTATGATGAAAACACTCATAGGAAAAATGATAGGATATATGCTAAAGAAAATTGTAGTGAACAACCTCAAGTAGGAGTTTCCTATGCTCATTTAGACCCTTACTACACTCAAAAACTACATTCAACTAAAAGTCCTAGAACAAGGAGGACTTTAAGGCCTAGGACCTTCTCTAAACATAGAAAAGATAAATGAAGGGATCATGGGAAGAACTATAGAATCCATGGTGATTCTTCCAGCTCCTCATCTTCCTTTTCCTCTTCAACATCTAGTTCTGATAAAGATGAATGTAGGTATAGAGATAGAGCTCCACTATGAGGTCAAGATAAAGATAGAAATTAGACCCAGGGGAAAAATCAAACATATCACAAGGAGCATAGACAAGATCATCATAATCAAATGAATAAAAATAGAAATTTTCATCATATCATGTCTAATGATACTGAACTCTTGTTGTTCACTAAGAGCTTGATGGAGATCATAGAGGTACTTAAGATACCTCATAGGCATCACAGGGACATTAATAATATCCATAAGTTTGTGGGAGGCTATAATTCTAATCCACAACATCATTTACAAGCCTTCCATGATGTATGTGCCTTATACAACATTGAAAGTGGGTGGCAAAAGCTTAAGCTATTTCCTAGGACACTAATTAACAAAGCTAAAATTTGGTATAGATCACTGGAACCAAGTTGCATTTACCACTGGTTCATAATGCTAGAACTTTTCAACAAAAAATACAAAGCCTATGTGAGAGTGTCCAACCTAAGAAAAGAAATCCAAGAGTAGAAGCAAGAAAATCATGAACCCTTGGAAGTGGCACTGGAAAGATACTATTTGCCACTACATAGATGACCAAGCCATGGTTTCCCTGAGGAAAGGCAACTTTTCCACATCATAGATGGGCTTCGTAATGAAACAAGGGAGACCCTTGGGATGTATGCTCTAGGTCAATTATACAAGCTATGAACCCATCAGATCAAAGAGTTAATTAAGCATGTGGCAAAAGAAGAAGGAGAGCTATGTAGATGAGAGAATGTAGAGGAAAATAATTGGTTAGTAAAATCCTCATTGAAGTCTTCGATGATGCCTTCAACTTCATCTTTAGTCATAAACTGTAAGAGTTATTCATACTCCTTGTCGTTTAGCTTGTTCAACCAAGCATCTTTGTCTTCTTCAGAACTACGTAGCTTGACCATGTAGAGCCAACCTTTGGACAAACTATCAAAATCTTAGGACTTAGAACCACTTTGCTCTTCCTCTTCATCTGAGAATAGATTCACTTGGTAAATTTGTTCTTTCGGATCTTCTTGTTCTAGATCCTCAACTAGTTCCTAGTTGTTGAGGTAGGAATCAAAAAAAGATTTAACGTTTGAATCACATTTCTTCTCTAGGACATTCATATGGACAATGAATATAGTAACTACACAATACCATGCCTGGAGTGCCAACTCACTTAGTGCTGGTCACTCAAGGTTTCACGATCAACACCTTTCTCTTCTTAAATGGTTGATACTAGCAAATAACAAAGCAACAAAGAAAATCTTAATAAGAAGTTAACCTTCAAACCAAGCAAAGATATTATTCAATCACCACATGAAAAGATTACAAAAAGCTACATACCATTGCAAACATGGAAATTCACTCATCCTTTCTTACTCTCTCTTTTTCTCTTAACTCTCACGCTAGGCCTTATTTATAGTAGGAAAGAGGATGTAGTGTATTTAGAATGCTTCACCTTACAACCACACCAAAAAAATACATCATAGGAAAACACCATGACATGACAAAATTATGGAGCTACATTTACAAAGTACGAAGGATAGCTCGATAGACTGAGCAAATTTTTCTTCATGCTTTGCTAAAATCTTGACATGTCTTCATTAATTTGGCCACTTCTTCAAACAAGCTAGGTGGTGACATTTCTGATTGTGCTTCTTCCAGCTAACATGGCGGTCTCTCGACTATGTGTTCATTCATGTACAACATTACTTCAAGATACAAGTTAATCCTCTAGAATGTGGAGCATAGTTGTATTTCCCAACCATAAAAATCAAACAAGGTTGACAAAAAGTTACAAGAAATTTGGTTAGGAAACAAAGCTCTGAGGATGAGTAGGATATTATCTAAGACTTCGGCCATTCTATGATGATCTATGACCTTGGGTTCTAAATGGTTCCATTTCAAGTTATTTACAATACAATCAATTCATCTCGCCATATTAACATAGAAAGAAAGGTTTGGATAATTTCTAGTAATACTAGTTGAGAGTTCCTATGGAACGACAAGATAGGTCTTTTGGCACTAGTTGACACAATTTTCGAGCATCTACATAGGCCATGTTCGCCAAACTTCATCTTCTACACCAGTGATTGTTCAACTATTGTTACTGGTAGGAGAATGCTGCATCATTTTCATTGAAACTCCTTTCAATTCTTAAGTGAGGGCACATGGGAGATAATTGATCGAACCTAGGATGCGTTCTATAGAAAACTAGTACTAAGCAAGTAGAAATTGCCACCACACGAAACATTGAAGTTTCGGTGAAGAATTAATTTTGCATTTGAGTAGGGCTACTAGATTTGTAGAGTCTGTTCAAAGGATGAAAGGTCCTTTGATCAAATAGATGTGGAATTTTTCTATTCCTTTGATAGCAGCAAGAATTTCTTTCTAGGAAAACCAATAATTCAATTCATTCTTATGAAATATACCTGATGCATAGGCACAAATTTCTTCTTGACCATGGGCTTTACCTACTTGCAGAAGGACAACTACCCAAGCATCATAACTTGCATCCATATTAAGGA
This sequence comes from Gnetum montanum, assembly GCA_015680685.1. Lineage (NCBI taxonomy): Eukaryota > Viridiplantae > Streptophyta > Gnetopsida > Gnetales > Gnetaceae > Gnetum > Gnetum montanum. The sequence goes on along the minus strand of MNCI01027120.1, from coordinate 83,210 downwards.
TGAATGGTCTTTTAAGAATGGGGAACAATGGTGGTAAATTTTGGCATTCCTCCTTCAATTACTAGACTTGTTTTGTAGCCTTTTTTGTCCATTGGAATGGGACTTGGTTCTTGCAATGACCAATTTCAATGGTTTTATTTGTTAGTTTCTCAATATGCCAAGAGACATAGTTGAGACTATCCAAAAACCTTAAACACTATTCCTTTGATTCAAGCTCATCAAGAAATAGCCTAATTTTCCAGAGAACATGGGATTGCATACAAATTTTACCTTCCTTTAACTAGATGCCTCAGAACTCAATCTCCTTTTGTGAAACCTGAAACTTTTTCTCATCTTTTGAGAGGCCGATTCCATGAGTTTGGGATAGATTGGAAAATGTTGCCAAATGCTCAACATGTTGTTGCAAGGAATCAGAAAATATCAAAAAATCATCTATATAATTTGCAATGAAGTGCTGACAAGATTTATAAATAACATCCATCTGATGCTAAAATTGGGATGAAGCATTCTTTAACCTGAATGGCATAATAAGCCATTCAAATAGTCCATCTAGCATACTCAAGGTAGTTTTGTGAACATCTTCATCTGCAATTTTAGTCTGATGATATCTGCTCTTGTAATTGAACTTACTAAACACCTTATTCGTTGCTACCTTTTGAATAAGCACTTTTTTGTTTAGCAAAGGCCATTTGATTTCAATAGTGACTGCATTTAGTGGGATGTAATTGATCACTGTCTACGCTTTTTCCCTTTTCTACTTAGCATGATTTCTTACAATAAAACATGCACAAGAGTAATTTGATTGAGACAATCGAATTAATCCTTTTGATAGAAAAGTAATTGATGAGCAGCAAGGTACCCCTACACTAAACCATACGAATACGAGCTTTTCACACATGATCCAGTCGGATTCCAAGGACTAAGTGCTTATGCACCCTTATGGAACAAGGATGGGTTGGCTAATCGCTGTCTTCCCAAACTTACTTGTATGTCATGATTGTATGGTTAAGCTTGGGGCATATGATTTTTATATCTTTTATGTTTTTATGTCCTACGCTAATAGGGAAGGAGAGAGATAACTAAGTGACTAATTTAACTTAACTATTTATTAACTAAGTTCTAACTAATCCTAACACCAACATCCGCTCTCACTTTTCGTACACATCTTGAACCAATGCAACACTACTGGGATTACCAAACGCTAATCGTTAGTGGGTTATTAAGGGTTACACACATGCTCAAGCTAATCCTACTGAGTGTATTTACTTAGGAGATTTGTAGGGTGAGAGAGCATTAATTAACTAAGAAAGCATTTAATAACATCAATTAACATTAATTAATCTATTCTGGATGTTGCAAGGTTTATCATAAAGTTCATCTTTATTATCGTACACAAGGTTTGCTCAGGTACACAATGCTTGAATAAAGATTCCTTCACTTTATGACTCCTACTACGAGCACGCAAAAATAATTCTAACTCTGGGAGGAAGAAAAGGCAAGAGTTTGACTAAGGGACTAACTATCTAATGCAAAACAAAGTGCGCATGCCTCTTATTTATAGGCAAGGAGGTAGGTCCCGATATTGGATATCCGACATCGCATGGTAGGCTCCAATATCACAATTCATCATACCCCCACAACTAAATGAATACTTGTCCTCGAGTTCCTTAAAAAATATTGGGAAGGTATGGGATTATTAACTAATTGACAATTGACAGTGGAATGGGATGACAGACTCAACATGCCCAATGAATGGATCAATAAGCATATTACAACATTAGTATTCATGACCATTGTGGTGAACACTCATACATAAATGACATCCAAGCCTTTATTTGGCAACTTGAAGAGAAAGAGAGAGAGAAAGAAGATGAGGCATGTTGCTACCAATGCCAAGATTGTGCCTTCCGTTGTTTATCCATAGCCATGCCACCAAACTTGCTCCTTTCGTAAATGCTCTAGTTTCGGTCCATCTTGTGTGCTTTCTTCAAGCCTAGTTCATTTTTTGTATGATTGTCATCTACACACACAACACAGTTACAAATGAGCAAGGATAAATAAACCACAATGCAATTGATACCTTGCCTCAATATGAAGTGCATTGATTGAGTTGTGGTTATGGTAGAAACTGGTTCGGATATTTATCACTAGTGACTACCCAAGGTGTAGGGGTTAGGCGAATAGTAGAATGGGAAAAAATTGAAAAACTTGTGCCAGGGCCCCCACAACTAAGAGCGAACCTTCGATAGCTATAAGATGAAAAAAATATGAGGTACAAGAAAGATGGGAAAAATAACAATGATAATGCAAATAAAATGGATGTCATGGATGGGAATGAAACAAGAAATGATTGATTGTAGAAAATGTTTAAGGAAAATAACTTAACAATTACATCAAAAAGGAATGTTAGTGGGTCCTCGCCAAAGCAGGCTCATGCCTTTTATGCCTTGACAAACCCACAAACCAAAGACTTACCCACAAGAATTCACCAAAGAAAAAAAATGCATCAACCTAGAAATGGACTAATGATAAAACCAGCAATGAGGTGGAAAAATGGGAAGAAAGATGAAGAGGAGAGGATGACATGAATCCTAGAAACAAGGTTGTGTAAAGTCCCTTGTGTACTTTATGGTTAATGTGACTAAGTAGAACTCATCCCAAATCCAAACTCAAACAAACCACATCCAGTGACTTCACATCAACAAACTTGACCAATTCATCCACTTGAAGCAACAAAAATACTTTCACAAAGAGTCACCACCATTTCAAGGAGAGCAAGATGGAGAAGCAAGAAGTGAGAAAGGACCTTAGCTAGAGGGAACCTTCAGGCATGGGTAACATGTCTTTCTAGTTCCATAACTAATGCTTGTAGCCCATATTGCTTTATTTTTTCTAAGTGGTATGGTTTGAATTCTCACCTTTTTTTTGTTGCATGAGAACCATACCATGTAGAGTTTTTTTTATTCACTTAACTGCCTGATATTTGAACAATTTCAGAATGGTAGAAAATCCAAGAAAAAGCATCTAAGAACCCAAGAGAATTGCCAGCACAACTACATCGAATCCCCTTGAAGTCACACCCTTCTCATCCTTTAAGTCTTTCGTTTGAGAAATACCCATCCACTAATTCATTAACAAGTTTACTTAGAAAAAGGGACTATACAATTTCAAGCCAAAGGAGACCATAGAGTTGTATGGATGAGTGGACGGTATGAACTCATTGCGTATTTTACTAAAAGAACCATACCTTAATATCAGCATCATAATTCAAAGGTAAAAACAAAACATTAGCAATCAATATGATATAATTCAATCCACCATCATGAGCACTTATTGGATGATGAATAAAAGTAAATCAAGCAAACAAAGAAATAGTAAAAATATGAACGATGGTGTAAAACAAAAATAAGAAAAGTTGGAAAAATGTGTAAAAAAAATTCAAAAAAATAACTGAGGGCCTAGAATGGTTAGCATAGGTGGCCATCTCCCCCATGACTGAGTTAGAAAGAGGAGATCCAAAATAGTGAGCAGGGTTGTCGACTAACAGAGGTAGCATGTGTACTGGCTATCCTAAGCTCATGGAAAGGTTTGGTTTGTTGCACCTTAACCAAAAAATTCTTGTCCGGGCTCTCAGATTCGTATATTGTCATGGACCCTGAAGGAAAAGTTGCATAAATAATATAAGGTCCTTTCCACAATGTTTGAAATTTAGTACGTTGTGGCATATGTGTGGGATTCTAGTAGAGAACCTTATCTTCTTGTTGATATTTAACTTTTCTAATTCTTAGGTCATGATGTTGTTTATTGAATGCCTTGTGCAATTTGTTAGATAATACGATAGCTAGTCAATTTTCATCTAACAAGTTAAGGGTTACCAACTATTGTTTCTATGCTAGATCACGGTCAAGGTTGAGGTAACATGCCATGGATAATGTATAGAGCTTAATTTGAATGGGAAGCATTGGTAATTTACTGTACACTAACTTATAGGGAGAGTATCCTGTAGGGAGTTTCCATGTGGAGTGGCATGCCCAAAGAGCATCGTTCAGTTTAGTGCTCTATTCTCACCTAAACTTGCTAATAGTTCTTGTCAATATTTTCGTAATCTCCCTATTGGTGACTTCGGCTTGACCATTTGCTTGGGGGTGGTATGGTGTTGTCAATTTGTGTTTGACCCCTAAGTGTTGCATTAATTTCCAAAAAGTTGCACCTGTGAAGTATGTATCATTTTCTGAAATAAGTGCATGAGGCATACCAAACCTATTTATGATTTGTTGTTGAACAAATCGTGTAGCTGTAGATGATGTACAATCCTTAATGGTAGCTTCTTCAGCCCATTTTTTAAGTAATCAATAGCAACAATAATATAAGATTTTCCATTGGACATTGGTGTAATTGGCCCCATAAAATCCGTTCCCCAAATGTCAAAGGGTTCTAAAGGTTGGATCCATTGTTGCGGACCATTCATTCTAGCAGTCATTCCCCGATCACGTTGATAGAATTCACAAGATTGGATGAAACAATTGGTGTTTTGAAACAATGTAGGCAAATAATATCCTACAAGCAAGATCTTGATGGCCATTCATCTCCTAGCGTAATGACCCCCACAAGGACCCTCATGAGCATCTTGGAGAACTCGTAGTTGATCTATATCAAGAACACGCCATCAAACCAAGCCATTGGAACATACTTTGTAAATTTTCCCATTGATCTCTATAAATTACTTGGCTTGGTGAAGAAACTGTTGTTTCTTCTTAAGGTTTAACTCTTGTGGTATTTGTTGGGTGAAGAGATAGGTAAGAATGCTACTATACCAGTTTGTCTCTGTGGGTGATTAATTATTCACTACACCAGCAAAGAGGAATTCATTAGGGAAATAATCAAAAATTGGATACTCATCCTCTTTGTTGTCCCATCACAATCAAGATAAATGATCAGCAACTACGTTCTTGGTGCCTTTACGATTGATCATCGTAAAATTGAACTCTTGTAAGATTACAAGCCATCATATGATATGAGGATTTACCATTGGTCTATTCATGAGGAACCTTATTACACTATGATGTCTATGTATATATATTTTATATCCTAATACATAGTGTCTAAAATTTTCTAGTGCAAACTCTACAATCATTAATTTCTTCTCTGTGGTAGTGTAGTTAAGTTGTGCACCAACAATACTTCTACTTGCACAGTGGATGTAATAAGGATGCTTCTGGTCATCTAACTATGTAAGTACGGCTCCTAAGGCATAGTTGGACGTGTCATTCATAATATGGAATCATTTGGACCAGTCAGGAGCTTCCAGAATAGGTGTTTTTACTAGCTTCTGTTTCAGAAGCTGGAAAGCTAGTTTACATTTCCTAGTCCATTCGAAAGGTACATCCTTTTTCATTAATTTCACCAATGGTTTGGAAACCTTTGAAAAGTTCTCAATAAATCTCCTATAGTAGCCAGTGTGTCCAAGGAATGATCGAATATCTTTAATAGTTTCTAGTCGACGGGTAATTCCTTGAATAACTTTGATTTTCTCTAGGTCTACCTCTATCCCTGTGTGTGAGATTTTGTTCCCTAGTACTATGCCTTCTTGGACAGTCAAATGGATTTTCTACTAGTTAAGCCTCAAATTGGTTTCTACATATCTTTTTAACACTTACTCTAACAGGTCCAAGACTTGATTAAAGTTTGCTCCATAAGTGGAGAAGTCCTCCATAAAGACCTCCATACCATTGCATAAAGACCTCCATAAAGTCTCTCTTTTTGTTGTGGAGAAAGCTTAGCATTAATAATTACCAATTTTCCATTTTCAAGGAACGTGTATTCCATACCAGTGGGCAATGGTTTTAGCTTGAGGGGCTCCTACTTAAATTTCTCAGAGATTTCCAACTTCCCCTAGTTGATATTTTCAAGGTTAGGACTAGGAAATTGGTGGTGGACTTGCTCTAATGCGTCTATGCTATTGATATAAGCCTAAGTAAAACCCTCGGTTGGTTCCATGCATATGATTGAACTACTTTTTTGATTAGCTATTAGCCACTAGGTGCCTTCCTATCATGTGGTTACTGCATACAGGCATCTTTGTATGTGATCATTTGTGCACACTGATTACATGCAGGCAATGTTAAACTTTGCATAACCCATGACCTCTGCATGCAATTACACCCTATGTCACTATATGCGATGCATGGAACTTTCTTCTTCTTGATCTTACTGAATGTATTTTCCTTTGATATTTGTAGGGAAAGATCACAGATTCCTAGGCATGCATCAACTGTGCTTAGCCATGCTCTTCCCATTATGATTGGGAAGTCCCCTTTACCATTGTTCACCTGAATCACTAGGAAGTCAGCTGGGTACAACCACCCACAAATAGTGGTAACAATGTCCTCCACTAGTCCTAATGGGACGGTGATGGACTAGTTGGCAAAATCAAAATGAATGTTGCTCTTTTTCAATGAAGGAAGGTTCCAAGCCTTGTACATTTCTTAAGAAATCAAGTTAACACTAGAATCTAAATGCAAAAGAGCCTTACACAGTTCATTTCCAACGATTTGTAAATATATCATAGGACTCCTAGGATTAGAGAATTTCCTAGAAAGATGGCTAGCTTTGATCCAATTAGTGATAGCATGTATTAGCATGATCGTATCCGCTGAGTGTGGTGGTTGGATTGAAGGAGACTTTGAAGTTTTTCTTGATATTGAGGCATCTAAGGAATTAGCCACTTGTGATTGCAAGGGTTTGGTTGGACTGTTGGTTCTAAAGAAAGGTCTCTTCTTCATGTGGTTGTTGAAACCAATAGTAGGTTGAGAGTTAACAACCCTTGTGGCATTACGTTGTTGTGGTTGGGTAGGGATTTCACCCTGCATAGCTGGAGCAAGTGGTAATGGAGCTATTAGTGGAAGATATGCAGCCAGATGAGGAGGATGGTATATTTGTGGAACATCACCCCTAGGAGAAGGAGTCCTATAATACTCATGAGCTTGGTAGTGATGTTGAGGAGTAACATGACCAGTAGAGTCACATGGAGAGACTAGCTATTATACATAATATCCATACGAGTCAGGTTGCTAGTAAGGATACTGTTGCCTTGGTGGTGGCATTCCCCATGATTGTGGGTATTTCCACTTTTGATAATTGCTCAATCGGTTGTGGTGGAGTTCCACTGGGATAATATGTTAAGGGTTGGTGGAACTGTCTTGGGTTACCTTGGGGGTAAGGTAACCTTTGGGGTGCTTGTCATTTTTTCAATTGTGGGCTGAGTGCATACACCCCAGACTCCTACAGATGTGAGATTACAGGGGAACATCCCTTAGGATGGTCATATTGATATATCTTGCATCCACTATCATTGTCTATTTCCAAATCCACAACCTCTTCAATGATGGCAACTTTGCTCTTACCCTTGCTACATGCATGTTCAGCTTCTCTCTTTTTTTTTTCTCACTACCTTGCTCTCTAGACTCCTCTACTATTTTAAGAATAATTTGAAATATATTTTTAGGGAATCCCACATTTGGTCTACCTTTGCTGATACTTCTAATGTCAACTTCTGGATAGGCAAATTTTTCCTATTCACCATCTCTTCAAGTGGTGACTCTTCTTCATCCTCACAAAATCTTACTCCCCTCTTTTGAAGGGAAGGATCTTGGTTATATTCTTCTGCACTTTCTCTCTTATATAACTCACCTTCTTCCTTAGCAACTTGCTCCAATAGTCTTTGAATTTGATGGGACCTAAGCTCGGATAGTCTTCCTTGGGCATAAGTTCCAAGGGTTCTCCTCATTTCATGCCTAAGCCCATCTACAAGATGGTGTAGTTCATCCCTTTGCAAATAACCATGGCTAGGACAATGATGTAATAGTGCATAGTATTGGCCCATGGTAGCATCCAAGGGTTCATGTCCTCCTTATTTCCAGCCTTGAATTTGCTTTTACAGGTTGGACACTCGAGAGTACGTTTGGTACTTATCGTTGAACAATTCTAACATGGTACTCCACCTATGAATGGATTCCAGTTCTAAGGATCGGTACCAGCTTTCCACTTCTTTAACTAGTGTCGACAGAAACAACTTAAGTTTTTTCCATTCATTCTCTATGTTTTGTAAGGCACACGCATCATGGAATGCTTATAAGTGATTCTGAGGATCAGCGTTGTATCCCCCTTCAAATTGTGAAATATTTTTCATATCTAATCTCTTGATCCTACTATCTTTCTAGTGTCTTGTTGGAATTCTAACAGCCTCAGTTATGTCTAACATACTTCGAGTAGCGAGTAGGGGTTCATCATGATTGTCTCTTCCATGGCGTCTATGATGCCTACGTTGTTCCCTACTCTCCCTTCTTCTATGTTGTGATTCTCTAGAGTGCCCTCGTCCCCTTTCCTGATTGTTTCACTTATGACTTCCACTTTGCCTACCTCCATCCCCATGGTCTTTTTCTGTATGACTGCATCCTAATACTAAAGGAGAGGGTGAAGGAGATGATGAAGGTGAAGAAAAAGAAGAACCATCACCATGACAGTGTCTGCTACCTTCTTTTTAGTAGTCACAGCCTCGATCGTCATTGCAATCAGAATGTCAACATTTATCATGTGTCTGTGTTCCTTTTTCAAATCCTTTGTGCCCATGGGTATCAAAACCTAGGTTATGAATAGTGGAATGAAGGTTCTGATACACAACCCCTTGGCCAAAGTCAAGGGGAGGAACATCGGTGTGTTGGCGACTGCTTGAGATAGGTTCACCACCCTCATTTTTGCTTAAGACATGTGAGACATCCTAAGACTATTTATCCTTCAAAGACTTATGATGTCTCTCTTGTTACAAGTCCCTTTAACATTGTGCCTTCATAGGATGGTATTCTCTTAAGTCATGGTCTTGGACGATGTATTTTTCATGTAAGTGTGACATGCCAATTCACGTGAGAGCACGAAAAAGCATACTTGGGACTGAATGATCGAGAGGTAATACTATGTTACCTTCTAAGTCTCGCCAACACAGTTTTTCATTTGATGGAGGATAAAGGTGAAGTCTAGTATATACTCATCAGGATGAATATATACCACTCAAACTTGTTGAGGGACTGGCAGATCAATGTCATGTGTATTATGCTGCTGATTGTTTCCTATTTTAGACCTAGGTAGTGAGGCACTTTCATACGAAGAAGGAGACATACTTTTCTGTTCAATGTGCAATGTATTGTTTTTTTTTTCTCAACCAACCCTAAGGGTTCGTTCCAACAATGTGAATGATTTCCTAAGTTCTAATTAGTGCACAAAAAACTAAGTCCCTGACAACAGTGCTAATGATGAGCGGCGAGATACCCCTAAGACCAACCATACAAATACGAGCATTTCACGCACGATCCAGTCGAATTCCAAGAACTAAGTGCTTATGTACCCTTCTAGAATAAGGACGGGTTGGCTAATCGTTGTCTTCCCAAACTTACTTATATGTCACGATTGTATGGTTAAGTAAGCCTGAGGAATATGATTTTTATATCTTTTATGTTTTTATGTCTTGTGCTAATAGGGAAGGAGAGAGATAACTAAGTGAATAATTTAACTTAATGATTTATTAACTAAGTTCTAACTAATCCTAACACCAGCAACTGTTCTCACTTTCCGTATACATCTTGAACCAGTGCAACACTACTAGGATTACCAAATGCTAATCGTTACTAAGTTACCAAGTGTTACATGCATTCTTGAAATGATCATACTCAGTGTATTTACTTAGGAGAGTTTTAGGATGAGAGAGAGTATTAATTAACTAAGAAAGCATTTAATAACATCAATTAACATTAATTAATCTATTCTAGATGCTGCAAGGTTTATCATAAAGTTTGTCTTTATTTTCGTACACAAGGTGTGCTTAGGTACATAATGCTCAAATAAATATCCATTCACTTTATGAATCTTACTATGGGCATGCAGAAATAATTCTAACTCTGGGAAGAAGAAAAGGCAAGATTTTGGCTAAGGAACTGACTATTTAATGCAAAACCAAGTGTGCATGCCTCTTATTTATAAGCAAGGAGGCAAGTCCCGATATCGAGTATCCAACATTGCATGGTAGGCTCCGATATCGTGGACCTGATATCGCAAATTCAATATCGTGGCCCTGATATCACGATTCATCAGCAATCAAGAATGTGGTTGAGACAAGGGAAATGTTGTGAATGAAAATGACGGTCCTGTCTACTACCAAGCCTTTACACATTGTAGCATCTAATGCTAGCCTTGATGCAAGAAAACCACTGTTACTATTTTCCTCATCGAACCAACCTACCTCTGTTCTCAGCAATGCTGAAACCATAGAAATAGTTTATCAAGAACAACAAAAATGTGGCAAAATTATGAAACCCTTGTAAATCCTCATCATCATCCCAACCTTGTGTAAACAAAATGGGTCAACTACATGAGTATGTCTAAATCCCATACCTATGGATCAACTTCTGTAATGATCGACGATTCAACTTCTAAAGAACAAAAATAGCAACCAAATTTGTAATGACAATTCCTAAAGACTAGGAAAAACAAAAAAAAGGATGTTTAACAATTAAACACATTTAATAGAGTACACTTTTTCCATTAACCTCATAGAAAGCTCGAATGGTCAAATATCAAAAATAAAAAAAGCCATGGAATTTTGCATCTCTATAAGCTAATTAGAGATAAACATGTTTTGGGTTCTAAATTACCTGTAAACATCATTTCTCTAACCTGCAGAGTGAGGCTTTTGCCTATGACTCCCCAGTCAAAATGAGAAATCACATTGCACACCAATGAAGCATCGACACTGCCAACAAAGAAGAAGCTTATTTTGCAGATATTCCTAGATGAGTTTTCCTCATCTTTAGTGTAGAGATATACCATAGCTTGAGTGATTCCTAGCCTGATGAGTGGTGAGGTACCCCTTACACTTAACCATACGAATACGAGCATTTCACGGGTGATCCAGTCAAACTCCAAGGACTAAGTGCTTACGTGCCTTAATGGAACACTCAGGGTTAATCAATCATTATCTTTCCAAACTTACTTGTATTGTCATGGTTGTATGGTTAAGTAAGATTGAGGTATATGATTTTTATAGCTTTTTGTCTTTTTATGTCTTTTTCTAGTAAAAGAAAAGTAGAGAGAACTAAGTGACTAACTTACATTAACTATTCATTAACTAAGTTTCAAATGTTCCTAACACTAGTATCCGTTCCCACTTGTTGTACATATCCTGAACCAGTGCAACGCTACTGGGATTACCAAATGCTAATCGTTATTGGGTTACCAAGTGCTACACGCATGCTCGAAGCCATCGTACTGAGTGTATTTAACTAAGAGGGTTGAAGGTTGAGAAAGATATTAATTAACTAGAAAAGCATTAAACAATCATTAATTACTAATTAGCTTAATCTGTATGCTGCAAGGTTTATCATAAAGTTCATCTTTATTACCGTACACAAAATTTTGGTCAGGTACAAATTGCTCGAATAAAGACTCGTTCACTCTATGACTCCTACTACGAGCACACAGAAATAATTCTAACTCTAGAATAACAAAACTGCAAGAATCTGGCTAAGGTTCTAAGTCTAACTCCTTTGAAAAAAGGGTGCCACCTCTTATTTATAGAAGATGAGGCAATACGTGTTATCATGGCTTATCATACCCCCATGATTGAATGAAAACTCATCCTCGAGTTCCTTACAAAATATTGGGACGGTATGGGATTATTGACTTGAATGACAACTAATGGTGAATGGGATGACATGTGAATGGATCAATCATTACAATACATGATAATATTAGTGTTAATGACTATAAGAATGAACACTATACACAATTGACATCCAGCCTTATTTGGTAGCTGAGAGAGAAAAGAAGAAGACGTGTTGCTACCAACGCTAGAATTGCACCTTCCATTGTCCATCCATAACCGCACCATCAATCTTGTTCCTTGCACAATTGTTCCAGCACCAATCCATCCTGAGTGTTTCCTCTAGGTCCAGTCCATTGTTGTATGATTGCCATCTACACACACAACACAGTCACATATGAGCAAGGATAAGTAAATCACAATAGAGTTGATACCTTGCCTTGGTGTAAGGTCCATTGGTTGAGTTGTGATATGGCTAATAGAGATTCTAGAGATATAACATTGGTGAACCCAAGGTGTAGGGGTTAGGAAAAAGTGAAAAAATTGGACCATGGCCCCCATGACTAAGAGCAATCCTTTAGTAGGGATAGAATGAAAAAAGATAAGGAATAAGAAAGATGGAGAAAAAGAAACAACAGGAACATCGATAAAATAGATGTCAGAGATGGAAATGAACAAAACAAATGTTGATTGAAGGAATGTTTAAGAAAAAGAAGTTAACTAATGCACCAAATAGGAATGCTAGTGGGTCCTCCCCAAAGCAGGCACATGCCCTTTATGTCCTAACAATCCCACATTCAAAGAGTCTGTAGGCTCTAGAAATGTCATTCGGAAGCAAGAGTTAAAGTCTTAACCACAAGAATTTACCAAAAAGAAAATAATGCATCAACCAAAATATAGACTACTGATACAACCAGCAATGAGGTGGAAAATGGAGAAAGAATGATGAGGAGAAGAGAATGGAATAGAGTCCCAAGAACAAGGTGGTGTATAATGCCTTGTGTATGTATGGTTAATGTGACTGAGTAGATCTCATTCCAAATCCAGCCTCAAACAATCCATATCCAGTGACTTCACATTAATACACTTGGCCAATCCATCCACTTGAAGTAACAAGAATTTTTCCACAAAAATTCACCACCATTCTGAGGAAACAAGAAAGGGAAAAGTAGGAAGTGAGAGAGGACCTTAGTTAGAGGGAACATGTTTGTTTAGTTCCATAACCAGTGCTTGTAGCCTAGATGATTATTTTGTCTAAGGGGTGTGCTTTGAATTCTCACTCTTTTTTTGTGTTTTTTTTTTCCGTGAGAACCACACTATGCAAAGACTTATTTTTATTAGCTCAACTTCCCAATAATGGAGCAATGTCGGAATGGTAAGGAAAAATGAAGAAGAAAACATCCAAGCACCCAAAAGAATAGCTAGCAAAAATGCATCAAATGTCTTTGAAGTCACATCCTTTTCAACCCTTGAGTCCTTCCTTAGTTTGAGAAAAGCCCAGTCACCAATTTGTTAATAGTTTTATTATTAAAGAAAGGGACTGTATAGTTCCAAGCCAAGAGAGACCATAGAAATTTATGGATGCATGGAAGACGTGGACTCATTACCTGTTATATCAAAAGAACCATACCTTAGTATCAACATTATAACTCAAAGGTAAAAACCAAACATTAGCAATTCATAGAACACAGTTCATGCCACCATTAGGTGACAAATCCAACAAAGCAAAAACAACAAACAAAGACAAAAATAAGAACAAAATCAAACAAAACAAATATTTACACAAAGAAATGAAAAAGTATAAAAAATGTTGTAAAACAAAAACAAGAGAAGTTAAAGAAATTTGTAAAACAAAAATATGTAAAACAAAAACTTAAAAAGAAATCAAGGGCTCAATTAGTTCCATGCATGTTAGTGAGTTTCTCTCTTGATCAGCTATCAGCCACTGGGTGTCTTCTTGTCGTGTGGTTGCTGCATATAGGCACTTTTGTATATTAATGTCTTGTGCAGACTAGTTGCATGCAGGCAATGCTAAACTTTGCACATCCCATGATTTCTGCACACAATTGCACCCTGTATCACTGTATGCGATGCATGGAACCTTCTTCTTCTCGATCTCTCCAAAAGTGTTTTCCTTAGATATTTCCAAGGAAAGATCATGAATTCCTAGACGTGCATCTATAGTACTTAGCCATGCCCTTCCCATTATTATTGGGAAGTCCCCTTTACCGTTATTCATTTGTATCACTAGGAAATTAGTTGGGTACAACCACCCACACATAGTGGTGACGATGTCCTCCACCAGTCCCAAGGGAACAGTGATGAACTGGTTGGCTAGCTCTAGGTGAATATTGCTCTTTCTTAATGGAGGCAGGTTCTAGACTTTGTACATTTCTTATGATATTAAGTTAACTCCAAAACCTAAGTCTAGAAGAGCTTTGCATGGTTCATTCCCAGCGATTTGGAGATAGATTAGGGAGCTTCCAGGATCAAAGAATTTCCTGGGAACGTGGCCAGCCTTGATCCAATCAATTACGACATGTGTTAACATAACTGTTTGTGTTGAGCTCAGTGTTTGATTTGAAGGGAGCTCTAAAGCCTTATTTGATGGGGAGGTGTTCAAAGGTTCAACCGCTTGTGGTTGTAAGGGATTGGTTGAACTATGGGCTCTAAAGAAAGGTATTTTCTTCATATGGTTTTCAGAACCAACAGTGAGTTGAGTATTTATAGCCCTTGTGGCATTGCGTTGCTATGGTTGAGCAGGGAGTTTCGCGTGCATTGCTGGAGCAGGTGGTAATGGAGCTATCAGTGTGAGAGTTGCGGATGGATCTGAAGGATGGTATGTTTGTGGGTTATCTTCCCTAGGAGAAGGAGTTCTATAATACTCATGAGCTGGGTTGTGATGTTGTGGTGCAACGTGACTAACAGAGTCACGTGGAGAGATTGGATGTTGCACGTAGTAGCCATATGGGTTAGGTTGCTCATAGGGGTATTGTTGCCTTGGTGGTGGCATCCCCCATGACTGTGGGTATTGCCACTGTTGATGTTGTTCAACGGGTTATGGTGGAGTTCCATTTGGATAATATGTTGAAGGTTAGTGGAATTACCTTGGGGATAAGGTAACAGTCGAGGTGTTTGCTGTTTATTTAGTCGTGGGTTGAGTGCATACACCCTAGACTCTTATAGATGTGAGATCACTGGGCAACATCCCTTAGGATGGTCATATTGGCATATCTTGCATCCACCATCATTATATGTGTCTGAATCCACAACCTCTTCTGTGATGGCCATTTTGCCCTTACCCTTGTTACGTGTATTTTCCACTTCTCTTTTTTTTGTCATGGTCACTACCTTGCTCCCTAGACTCCTCTACAATTTTAAGAACATTTTCAAACCTACTATCTAGGGAGTACCACATTTGGTCTACCTTTGCCGATACTTTTGTTGTTAACTTTTGGAGAGGCAAAGTTTTCTTATTCCCCATCTCTTCAAGTGGTGACTCTTCTTCCTCTTTACAAAATCTCACTTCCCTGTTTTGGAGGGAAGGATCTCAGTTGTATTCTTCTGCACTTTCTCTATTCTGTAGCTCACCTTCTTCTTTGGCTACTTACTCAAGCAATCTATGAATTTGATGAGACTTAAGCTCCGATAAGCTTCCTTGGACATACGTTCCAAGGGTTCTTCTTGTTTCATTCTTAAGTCCATTGACGAGATGGTGTAGTTGGTCTCGCTGTGAATAACCATGGCCAGGGCAATGATGTAACAGTGCATAATAGCGGCCCATGGCAACATCCAAGGGTTTATGATTTCCTTGTTTCCATCCTTGGATTTGCTTTCGCAGGTTAGACACTCAGAAGTACATTTGGTACTTATCATTGAATAGTTCTAACATTGTACTCCACCTTCGAATGGATTCCGGTTCTAAGAACTGGTACTAGCTTTCAGCTTCTTTCACTAGTGTCCTTGGGAACAACTTCAGTTTTTTCCATTCATTTTCTATGTTTTTCAAGGTACATGCATCGTGGAATGCTTGTAAATGATTTTGAGGATTAGCGTTGTATGCCCCTTCAAATCGTGGGATCTTGTTCATGTCTAACCTCTTAATCCTACTATCCTTTTGGTGCCTTATTAGAACTCTTACGACCTCCGTTATATCTAGCATGCTTCTAGTTGCGAGTAGGAGTTCTTTGTGATCATCTCGTTCATAGCATCTATGGTGTCTACGTGATTCCCTACTCTCCCTTCTTCTATGCCTTGATTCCTTAGAGTGCTCTCGTCCTCATTCTCGATTGTCTCATTGATGTTTTTCACTTTGTTTTCCCTTCTCCTCAAGATTGGTTTTCCTATGATTGTGTCCGGACACTGAAGGAGAGGGTGAAGGTGATGATGAAGGTGAAGAAGAAGGAGAACCATCGCCATGATGATGTTTTCTACCTTCTTTTCAGTGGTCTCGGCCTTGATCATGATCACGATCAGAACGTCCACCCTTATCGTGTGTTTGTGTTCCTTTGTTGAACACTTCATGTTCATGGGTATGAGAACTAGGATTGTGAATAGTGGAGTGAAGGTTCTGATACACCACCTCCTGACCAATGTTTGAAGAAGGAACATCATTTTGTGGTGAACCTGTTGGATCAGGTTCACCATCCTTAATTTTTCTCAAAATGTGTGAAGCGTCATGAGGCCATTCACCCTTCAAGGATGTATGGTATCTCTCCTGTCGCAAGTCCCTTTGACATTGCACTTTTATGGGATGATAGTCCCTTATGTCATGATCACATGCAATGTATTCTGCGTATAAAAGCGGCATGCCTAATCGTGTGAGAGCACGAAGGAGCATGTTGAGGATTGATCGGTCTAAAGGCAACACTATGTTACCCTCCAAGTCTCTCCAACGCAGTTGTTCATCTTGGTGGAGAATAAAGGTGAAATCAGGTACATACTCATTGGGATGAGTATATACCACACGAAACTGTTGAGGAACTGGCGGATCTTGGTTACGTGTATTATGCCGCCGACTGCCTATTGTGTTAGTCCTAGGCGGTGAAGTGCTCTTATGCGAAGAAGAAGACATTTTTGTCTTGTTCGATGTGCAATGTACCATTTTCTTATCTTTCTTTGATTAACCCTAAGGGTACGTTCTAAGGTTCCAACAATATGAATGATTTCCTATGTTCTACGTAGCGCACAAACAACTAAGTCGCCGGCAACGGCACCAATGATGAGTGGCGAGGTACCCCTACACCCAACCATATGAATACGAGTGTTTCACGCGCGATCCGATCGAACTCCAAGGACTAAGTGCTTACGCGGCTTAATGGAACACTCAAGGTTAATCAATCGTTCTTTTCCCAAACTTACTTGTATTGTCACGGTTGTATAGATAAGTAAGCTTGAGGTATATGATTTTTATAGCTTTTTGTCTTTTTATGTCTTTTGCTAGTAAAAGAAAGCTAGAGAGAACTAAGTGACTAACTTATATTAACTATTTATTAACTAAGTTCCAAATGTTCCTAACACCAGTATTCGTTCCCACTTGTCATACACATCCTGAACTAGTGCAACATTGCTGGGATTACCAAACGCTAATCGTTATTAGGTTACCAAGCGTTACAAGCATGCTCAAAGCGATCGTACTGAGTGTATTTAACTAAGAAGGTTGAAGGTTGAGAAAGATCTTAATTAACTAAAAAAGCATTAAACAATCATTAATTACTAATTAGCTTAATCTGTATCCTGCAAGGTTTATCATAAAGTTCATCTTTATTGCCGTACACAAAATTGTGCTCAGGTACAAATTGCTCAAATAAAGATCTGTTCTCTCTATGACTCCTACTACGGGCACATAGAAATAATTCTAACTCTGGAATAACAAAACTGCAAGAATCTGGCTAAGGGTCTAAGTCTAACTCCCTTGAACAAAGGGCGCTGCCTTTTATTTATAGAAGATGAGGTAGGACACAATATCGCAGCTCATCACAACCCAAATAGAGGAGTTAGAAAGCTAGCAGATATTGCACCAAATACTACAAGAATTGCATACATCCATTTTGATCCATTTTGCAAGAATTGACAAGTCTGGGAAATGGAACTTTCTTCTTGGGGGTGAGTCCCATGTCTAAATCCTTGTCGTCCAATTCTGATCCAAATCTTCCTGATGAGCCTTTGATGAGCCTTTGACGGTTCTGCATTGCATGACTGCTACATGACATGCAAAAAATTCATCATCATCCCATGAGAGTTCCATTTTAAGTATTAAACATAAGTAAGTATTTTTAGGAAATGCAACAATAAATTATGAGCAACCAAGACATCATCGATAATTATTATTTAAGATGGTGTTGATGCGTAAATTTTGAACATGCCAACACCTGTGTGAAAACTTGTTTTAGGAGACTATCACCCAGGGCCTTCCCGTATGGGTACGAAACATACGAAACCCCGAGAATAATCTCACCTAAAAAGGGCTATGTGACAAAACCAATAATAATAATATTTTTAAACAAAATATTAAAAACTTAAATTTAATTTGAGGGTTCTCTTATGTTTTGAAAAACACGGTAAAAAAACTAAAATCAAAATTAAATATTTGTACAATTTTTGAGGACTATAAACAATTCAAAATAAAAAAAATTTCAAATTTTATGTGGTTCCGCGGCTGCTGCTTGACCACCTGCAAGGCGTCTGCCGTTGCCAACCTCCGAGCGTCTGCTATTACTTAGACACCAAATGCCAGGGTGTACGTGCACCTGCACGCAACCACCATTGCTGCATTTTGTGTCTGCGGTTCCTTGGCTGCCGTTGCAAGCGAGGAAAGAAACAGTCCGTGTGTTGTTTGAAAGCAGAGAAACAAAGAACAAAAAGAATGATTGAAAGCAGAGAAATAAAGAATAAAAACGATGTTGATGCCGTTTTGGTGTCACTGCTGCACCGCAGTCACCGGTAGGAACAGCGGTCCGTCACTGTGGACGTCTTCCGCGTGCGCCCGCAGTCTGCCACCGTGCCGCTTTGACACCTTCTGCACGTCCGCGTGCGTTGTTCGCCCACCGCCTGCCGCCCGTTGCAGCATGCGCCCTCAGTTTATAGCGGCCTGCTAAGGAATAAAGCACCGTCAGCCGCCAACTGCCGTGACTTGCCATCAACGTCATCAACCGTGTTAGTTACCTGCACCGTTCAGATTAAGAATGTTTCTAGTAATAACGAAAAAGAAAATCCAGAACCAAGCAAATAATACATAACCCACCCACATATTAAATATGAAAGCTAATAACGGATAGCTGCATGGCCCAAACTCAGCAAGAGCCACAGTAAAGGCCATCGATGGGTAATCCCATGATCGAACGGCCTAGCAGTGACGCTTCAGCGCCAAGAAATGACTGCAGCTCGCTTTCACAACTGCAAGTTTATGGTCACGTTGCAGAAGCAAGAAACAGTAGGAGAAGACTTTTATTTGACACCAACTTTGCCTTTATTACTTTCGTTTTTTTTAATTTTTAAGCAAAACCGAAAAATTCATACGTAAACAAAACATGTAACTAGGTTTTTCACAGGAAGATTATTCACAGTGAAGAGGACCCATCACTGATTAACATGGTAAACTAGATTTCGTTCATAAGCCATATAAGGCCCAGTACCGTAGAGATCCTGAGTTTTTCTTTTTTTTTTTTTTTTAAAAAAAAAGGAAAGTAGTCCATTACAAGTTGCTTATAAATCATAGAATAAGATCAGTTTCAGTTTCATAAAAGAGGTCTGTGGATTTTCATTCACGCATACTCTAACGGAGAGGAAGATCAATCCATTTGAGTTGCAGTTCGATTTCCCCAGTCTCAACATTCTGAAGCTTCAGGCAAATATCCTGCACAAGCTGCCCTTTGACAGACTTGATGTGGCTATCTGAGGCCAGACAATTTTCTTTGCACATCTGCAATGTCCTGTAAGTAACGGCTTCTGTTGCAGCTGGCGAATTCACAGCTTTGCTGGTGGCAACCATCACCAGGGGTTGCAGGTCTACAACAGCATCTCGCATATCATCATCCTTGCTGATTATGTCCTTATCTCTAACTAGCAATTTGAGAGGCAAGATTGGGTTTCTGACAGAAACAGTTAACTCCTCATCCCAAACAAGATTAAGATTTTTCTTGATAACTCTGGTCTTGACAGTCTGATTACCGAGATGAACAACAACGTAAGGATCACTTGAGGTGATATCCCGGACTGCAAGATTTTTTCCCCGGATTACCCGGACTCTCAAAAGACCCAGTATGTTCTCCATCCCTCTAAAACTATGCTCTGAAACTGAGAAATATGAAAAATCGGAAACGCAGGGAGCCAGAACCGGATTTCCACTGGATGAGCGTAACCCAGCAAGATCCACGCTCGAATTTAAAGCATTGCAGCAGCGGCAGCAACAATGTTTCAAAATTCCAAATCAACTCAAAATTCCAAATCAACTCATGATGACAAGATTGCATGAAGCCACAAAGTTACAGTAACGAAAAACGTGACACGCACGAATCCAGGATCCTGTGCAGACAGCCTTTAACATATGCAATCTGGGGCCACGCAAACAAAACATAAGAAATAGTAGGCCGACGAATGGTCTGTGTGGTTTCTGTGATGACAGATCAGCATTATCATCGTGATATCGGTAAAATTCGTTCATGTATAATAATGGTGTCGTGTTTGCTCAACGAGCCAGAAGATGGCTGCTTTGAATGGTGGATATTGAAAGAAGATGTGAGTTTCAGTACACACGTACCAACGTGAGTTTATCGTGATCCATCACGATCAAGAAATTGTTGAGTTTAGGGTTTAGGTCTTTCTTAATCCATCAATAGGTTTCCATGACTCATCAAACTCATAGTTTACTGCACTAGATTACGCTGAAACCAGTAAACCATGTAACTGTGAAGATAATCACAGCACGCAAAGCCTCTCAAAAACCATCAATACAAGCTTAATCCACCGTCAAAGGCTTTAAATCACCTAAAAATGAATATTTTTCAACAAAATAAACTTTTTCAAAACAAAAAACTTGTCAATCAGGATGCTATCCTCAGCACCCTGCTACTGAAATTGATATCTGGTTTGCCAGCCGCTAGAGTTCGAACTTGAACGCAGCACTGACTCCTTGCTCTGCTCAATCATCTGGAATATGCTGTAGGCTGCGCCTTTTGCTCTTTGTAAAAGCTCCAAGGTCTGCTGCTGACTGTCCCAGTGCCCTGGAAATAATCACGGACCCACAACCCAACACAGGCAGTTAAGTCCCAACAACATCACGCCAGTTCAATTACTCACATTCAAACACAACACACGCAAATCTTATCAGGAATCTACAACAATCAGTCTGCTACAGTTGCAGTGCAGGAAAAACAAAAAAGGAAATGCAACAGAATTCTATCTATCATTAATTCCATCTGGAGAATTGGCCTGCTGCGTTATTGTAGTTGTGCAGTGGATTTGGATGTTTTCAGTGTTGGGTGCTCAGATTTCAGAGAGATTAAAAAGACGCAACAAAATCATTGGTATGAATTCGCGACAGTTTTAACAGAGATTGTTATGGATGTAACAAAATTCTGGCAATCGTTTGCAGAAGTATTAGTTGGTTATCTTACAGGCCCGCGATGACAACGTTAAGCATGGTGGTGAAGGCCTCTCCGCCATTGATGAGTCCTCGCTGAACCAGACGCGCCGTGTACCAGACCAGCAGAGCCCAGCAAAGAAACAAGATGCCGTACATGCGTCCCAGCCCAAATCCCTTGGCCAGTCCACTCTTCTTGCCAAGATAATAGGTATCCTTCAGAGCGTTTTTGTATCTGCTCACGGCCTTTTCTTCGCCCACGAATGCGTACACCGTTCTCACGTTTCCTATCACCTGTACAATTTCAGTTGCAGGAAAATTGTGTTTTTGACAGAAGCAGGAAATTCGCAGAAAGTTGCGGAAACGTATGGATTTTACAAACCTCCTCTGCAATTCCGCCTGCTTTGACGTATGCCTTTCTTGTTTTCGCTGTCAGATTGATCAGCAGAAACGCATGGAGCCCGCCTGAAATTGCGATTGCAGGGACTATGGATAAACTTACCAGACTGAGCTGCCATATTGTTGCAAAGCCGATCCCAAATCTAGCACAAATCGACTGAAATAGTGCAGAAAGTTCCCTGCCTGCTTTGGATTTGGTCCAGTCTATTAGAATTTGAAGAAAATAACGTGTTTCTGAAAGTGAAAAACAAAAAGTGGGTTCAAGACTTCAAGCCAATTCACTAGTTAAAACTGTAATGGGATTAGAAGAACAGGAGGATAGTATGACGCCATCTGTCACACACACAAAGAAGTTATTGAAACGTGAAAACGTTCCAGATCGGAATTGATGTTCAAGAAATGACGAGCTTGAATTAGGTCTATACTTCGACTGCAGACGGAGAAATTTGCACGCATGAGAACTTTGTCTGAATTCGGCCATATTTCAGAAATATTTGAGACACAGACCAATCCTCCAACCAACAATTGTCCTAAAGGGTAAGTCCTTAAAATAAAGCCTTTTTAACACCTTCTCACGCATCAAACCCGGAAACAAAAAACAATTCTGTTTTACATCGTAATGCAGTAAGTACTTCTGAGTTCCGACCCACTCGTTACTAACATAAGACTTTGGACATAAATGGTATTTTACCTTCTCAGATATTGCATCCTGAACGATAAGGATATCAGCAGTAATGGCTGAAACAACTTCATCAGAGAAGGACTCAGCATCAAAGTAACTGATGTCTCTATTCAGAATAGCCCTGAGATAAACGAATGCGAGATTGCGAGTAACCTGTCTGTTGAGGCCAACCTCATTGCGAGTAACCTGTCTGTTGAGGCCAACCTCACACATGCTAGGCATGGGACCTTGATCTTTAAATTATTTGCAAGGTTGGATATAGAGTTGTAGAGGTAATGTTCCACGGTGTGTAGACCTCTTTTTGGGATGCTTGTGAGTTCATATGGTATTTGAATTTATCCGGTGACTTTTTCGTGCTACCTGCCATCCATTCTCTATATCAAAAGTGGTTGTTTTGTGGTTGTTTTATGTATTTCACACCGTACAAAAGCCAAAGTATAATATAAGATAATATAAAATGGTTAAATATAGATAGTCGAACCATGCACTCCACAGAAAAATTATTTTATTTTTCAGCTCATTTTCTTATTCCATTATGATTTAGATAATTAATGACATTTGTTTTTAATTGGGATGCGCTCAAACTGAGATTTCTTAAAATCTACGATAGAGTCAAAGAAAAATGCATGAAAATAAAGTCAAATTTTAACGCTGCAGTTTTTTTGCGTACCAAGGCCTTATGCATTGAATAAGTACAGCAATGACTTTTCTAAACTTAGCCGTAGATTAAGTTCCCAGTCTTTTTTTTTTTAATTTTAGTTTCGTTACAGAGTTGTCTTCCTCTTGAAGTTCTGCAAAATGTGCTGAAAAACCAAAACCCATATGCTTTCTTTCCAACGGGAAATGTGCTGAAAAACCAAAACCCATATGCTTTCTTTCCTAACGGGACAATCGGGGATTGTCCAGCATGTAATCGTTATTCAACCTAAAATATAGGTAGCGGCAACAACAAAGAGCAACACGACAACTACGTAGGGATCCTCATCAATTAATCAATCCTTGCAGATCTGGCCAATGGCGATTACATGGGGTGATCGTGGCAGTTTCCCTAGGCGGCATTTCACCGTTGGCAGTTGATGGTGGTTTATTCTCCACAAGCCGCTATAAACAGGGGGAAGAGGGCCTTCCAAGGGAGCAGGGGGCTGAGCCTCTTTCCTGACGTTCAAGGCGTGCAGATGGCGGGCACTGCCAGTTGCAAGCGCCAGATCCTCTTCTCGAACCTCTTCTCGAACGTTTGGGGTGCATCCAGAGTCTGCAACCAACGACAGTCTTTCTACACTGCCCGTGCATCGGAGTCTCTCTCCTGCAGGCAGGTGACGAGTAGCAACGTGGGCTTCCCGTTAACCGCACGCGAACAGACGCCAACGGCTGCTGGTTTTCAGGGAGCCGCTTCTTTGATGCTCAAGGCCTTCAGGACGCGCAGACAATTGATGGGTGGCTTGTCAACTGTGACGCAGCCACCGTCACAGGCAGCAAACGAGATGCGTGAGACGTGCGATTCACGACAGCAAACGACCAGAGCGTCAAACGTCAATAAAGCAATGGACGTGCAGACAGTAGTGAAGCCGTAGGCGCTTTGCAGGTCGTTGGAGACGTCAAATGGATGCGGTGGCAGACTGCCAACGAGAGTAGCAGTGGTCGCGTTCGAGGCTAGCAAAGAAACTGGTGGTACCTCCACTAGAGCCTTCTCTTCTCTCTCCAACGTGCAGACGACACACTAGAGACGGTCGGTTCTCTCTCCACCAAAAGCAGCAGCATCTTTCTTTTCTGTGATGAACAGTTGCTGATGTGTC
The DNA here is from genome assembly GCA_015680685.1 of Gnetum montanum. Lineage (NCBI taxonomy): Eukaryota > Viridiplantae > Streptophyta > Gnetopsida > Gnetales > Gnetaceae > Gnetum > Gnetum montanum. The sequence goes on along the minus strand of MNCI01027120.1, from coordinate 59,109 downwards.
ATCCAGACTCTTTTTTTTTTTCTTCATCCATCTTGGCGTCTATGAGCAGCATTGTGGCAGCATCCACAATGATCTACAATAGCAAGGTGACAGCAACACCAGAAAGTTTGAATTTGTTTTTCATTTAAAAGTTTATTGTACTCAAAAAAATTGCACAAATATTTAATTTTAATTTTAATTATTTTACTATGTTTTTCAAGACATAATAGAACACTTCTAAAATTAAATTTAAGTTTTCAATATTTTGTTTTAAAATATTATTATAATTATTTTTTTTGTCATATAGCCCTTTCCAGCTGAGACAATTCCTAGTTTCCATACCCATATAAGAGGCACCCTAGGTGATAGACGCATCAACACCTTTTTGGAGCTAAAAGGAGGACAATTTTTCAACTACTTTTTTTTTCCTTTTATGTTTCTTAAAAAAATATCAATTTTTCTATTCTTTCCTGTTGATTTGCATTTTTGTTCTAAAATTTAACTGAGGTGATTTAAATCATTCTACTTTTAATTTACTTTTTTGAAATTTTGCAATTTCAATTTCTTTTTATAAAAAATAAAAAATAAATAAAGAAAAAATATAGTATTTAAATGTTTTTCCATTTTCTTTAATTTTCAGAATTTATTAGCATTTTATATGTCCTGTTATTTTTCATTTTATGAGTGACACTTTTTACAAAACATCTCAGCAAAGAGCTTCTACTCCTACCCCTAGTAAACCAGGTACTCGTCATTTCACTTTAAGAAAACAACGAGCTTCACTTTTTCCAAGTTCAATTCCTAAGAAATCTTGGACTAAGATGACAGCCCATCAACCCCCAGCTCCCTTAGTAAGAAACCCTGTTAACTTTAATAACTACCATGATATACCAAAATCCCTTCAGAACATAAATCTGTTCTTCGATCCTACAACCCCTACGAATGATGCCTATCAACACATACAATGTTTTAAAACCTTACTAAAGATCCACAACATTGTACATAATGATGTGGCATGCAGAGTGTTCGTAACAACATTTAGGACCAAAGCAACTCAATGATTCTTAATGCTTCCTAATGCCTTTATTAACATGTGGCAAGAATTCAAAAATAAGTTTTTGAATTAGTTTGACAAATTTACAAGCTCTGCTATTGCATCAAGCAACTTTACCAACCTAAGAAAGCTACCTGAGGAAAATGTTAGAGATTATAACCTTAGATTCCTTCATTAACTTGCCTATGTGCCAAATGAGATGCGACCACAACCAGATGGTATTCTCAACTTCTATCTCTCTACCATCGATCCATTCTTCGCTTATGCTATCAAATCTAATTCCAACATAACAAAAATACAAAGTGCAATGTCTAAAGTTGTGGAATTAGAGCAAATAACACTTATGAACAGTATCCAAACCCAATTTGGGATGATGAGTGTTAGTAACCCTTTGCAATCAAACCCACTCCTACCAACTTTTTAAACATTTAATGTTATGTCTCAAATTCTTTTTCCCTTTCAATCAACTCAACCTTTAAGTAATTACTCACAAGGCCCTATGTCCTCTTCATTCTTACCATCCAACACTAGTTTGAATGATGATCAATCAAAAGTCTTGATCCAATCCATTATAAACCCAAACAAGAAATCAAATTTTATTGAACCACCAACCCAAACTCAAGATCAAATGACCCAGATACTCACTTCACTACAAAAACTATCTAACGAAGTGGTTGAAATAAAGAGAAACAATAACAAAGGTCTTATACAACCAAAAAAACCAAGTACATCAATCAACGATGATTATTGTCGTTTTCATAATACGAGGCAACATTCCGAAAAGGCATGTCCTCAATTCATGGCATTGTATAGTGACAATACCTAAGGGTAACAAAATGGAAAAACTCCTATCATAGTCCTTAATGAGACAAAAAATGAAGAGGTTTCTTCATTAGAACAAGTTATGGTAAATGACCCTAACCCACATAAGACTCACTACTGTAAACTTAGCGACATTATGAATGCTACACAACAACAAACTAGGAACAATTCCTATACACCTCCAAACAGAAGAGTTCCTAGTCAAAATAATGTAAACAACTAATCCGGGTCATCCCAAGTAACTGCTCCACAATGATCAAACCACCCTTCTATACTTAGAAGAGTCCCATCTCAACAAGAAGCTAAGGATGAACCTAAGAATTATGATTTAGTTGAGGATCTAAAAAGAGTTAAAGCTAACATTTCAATGTATGATCTTCTATACTTCAATGAAATGAAAGAAGTGATTCGGGATATGATTCATACACCTGAAGTCCAAAGATAAAAATCCCCAATTCTCGAAAGGCAAGTCCACTTTGCAGAAAGTCCTAACACACTATCAGTAAAAAATGCAAATAATTCCATGTCTAATAAGAAGGACCACCCCTCTTTCCTAACCACTATGATTATTTTAGGAAAGAATGTCCATAACTATTTAATGGATTCCAGTGCAACTTTTAGTGTCATGCCTCTTGATGTTTGTAATGCCTTAGGAGCACAAATGATACCACAAGCAAAAAGTATGATTCAACTTGATGGATCTACTATACCTATGGTAGGGTTATTAAAATGAGCAAAGGTACAACTTAAGCAATATCCTACATTTACATGTTATACAGATATCCTAGTAGTTAACATGACATCCACATATGGTGTGCTTTTTCTAGGACTTTTGAAGCTAAGTTTGGGGGCTTTTTTAGGTTGGATTTCTCGGAATTATTGATCCCTATCAAAGGAAAATCCGAGTATATAATTATACCTACGGAACCCTTTTATAAGCAAGTGGTAACAACTTTCAATCAACAAACTACATCTCAACGAAATCAAAACAACAATCATTTTGTTGGAGTGGTCAAACTAGGACTTTGTGAATATTTCTTAAATGATGATATAAATGAGACTCCATGTATAAACCCTTTTACATACACATATTCTACTCAATATTACCAAGCTTTTAGGGAATGTGAGAAGGTGTATGAAGATACTTTGCCATATTACCAACATGATGGAAAAATCTTTCTTTTCGGTGACCCACCACCACTAGGAAATGATAAAGACATAAGTAAGATTCTAACTAATGAAATATTAGAAGATGGACCAAAATTTGATGATGATCACTGTTACCTCGATCAAAGGGCCAATTTTTTAGATATTACAAACTTGAATACTTGGATACTAAGAGTGGATGGTTCTTCTTTCAAGAAAGGATGTAGAGGTGGAATAATGCTTATACCTCCTAGTGAAGCGCCAATTCTTAAAGCTATTAATTTCACTTGACCAATGACCAACAACATGGTTGAATATGAAGCACTAATTCATGGGATCAATCTAGCTAAATACTATGATTTGTCCAAACTTAAAATTTATAGTGACTTCCAACTAATAGTGAACCAAGCCAATGATATCTTTGATGATAAAGACACCACCATGAAAGCATACAAAGCTTACATTCTTGAACTTATTAAAGAATTTGAATGCGTAACCGTTGAACATGTACCTAGGGAAGAAAATTATATTCCCAATGCACTAGCCCAAATGGCTACCACTTTGGATGTGCTTTTTAAGCATAATACTTGGGATTCAGAAATCATTATCGAAAAGGTGAAGTCCTATTCCATCCCTAATAATATCTCTTCTTTTCAAGTGTTTGATGATGATGACCATATTTGTAAATTCCTATTTTCTAAAGGAGAATTCTGTGATCAAGGAGATACATCCAAGGATGTTGTGTTCTTGAACAAGATATCTCCTAAAATCGCAATTAGGAAAGCTTTATTTGATGATCTACACACCAAGGCCATGGATTTATCTGAAAACGCTAATTGGCAAAAGTTAGCTCAAACTAAAACAATTCAGATTCAGAAGGGAGGAAAACAATACCTTGTAAAAATAGGAGCCTGTTTACATCCAGATGAAAGATAAAGCCTTGTTAACCTATTACATGAATTTAATGATGTTCTGGCTTGGACTTATGAAGACCTTAAGACTTTTAATCCACTAGTAATGACACATACCATTCCCCTTAGGCCATAAACAAAACCATTTAGGAAAAAGCTTAGACCTGTGAATCCAAAGATTGAAATCCTTATGAAAGCAAAAATTGATAAACCCCTAGAATCCAAAATAATTTATCTAGTAAGACACTCCTATTGGATCTCAAACTTAGTACCCGTTAGAAAATGAACTAGTGAGTTAAGGTTATGTATTGATTTTCGTAACCTTAATACTTCTTACATCAAGGATAATTGTCCACTCCCTCTTATGGAGGAGTTATTGAAAATTGTGAATGATGCTCAGATGTATTCCTTTTTGGATGGGTATTCAGAATATAACCAAATTTTAGTAAATAAGAAGAACCAATACAAGACAGCTTTTACAACAAAGTGGGGAACCTTTCAATTTGCTAAAATGCCATTTGGCTTGATCAATGCTGGCTCTACTTTCCAAAGAGCTATGGAAAAAAATTTTGAGGGCCTAATTAGAAAGTGTATTATTATCTATCTTGATGACTTAACTATTTTCTCTAAAGATCGAGGTACACACCTTAGAGACCTTACAAATGTTTTTATGAGATGTAGATAATTTAGCATCACCTTGAATGCAATGAAATCCATCTTTGGTGTTCAAAGTGGTAAATTTTTGGGTCATATAGTGACCAAAGAGGGGATTGCAATTGATCCTAAGCAAGTAAGCAATTTTAGAAGTACCTTATCCTTTATCCAAGACTAATCTAAGGGCTTTTTTAGTAAGATTAATTTTGTTAGATGATTTATCCCTGTCTATCCTGAATTAGTTAGATCATTGAATGATACACTTAAAAAAGATAGTAATATGCATTGGACAGATGATAGAAAGAATGTGTTTCTTGCTATTAAATAAGCTATAATAGACGCACCTATCCTAGCTTCTCCTTGGTATTAAAATTATTTCTACTAATATGCCTTTTCCAAAGATGTTACACCTACTACTATCTTGACCCAAGACATAAATGATCAAGGTTAAAGACCCATAGCTTTCATGTCTACATCTCTAAAGGATGCAGAATTAAGATACTCACTTGTAGAGAAGCAATTGTATGCTATAATAAAAGCCTTGAAGAAATTCCGCTACTACTTGTTAAACTTGAAAGTCTTTGTCATTGTCCCTGATCCAACCACCATTGCTTTAGCCAAATTACAAGATCCTAGTGAGAAACATGCTAAATGGGTTATGAGGCGCCAAGAATATGATATTCAATGGAAGGTAGCAATGTTAGTTAAAGGGAATGGTCTTGCTAAATTAATAGCTAAAGCTTCAACCTCAAAAAATTGTGATGCATACAAAGATAAAGAATCAATTCCTCTTCATATATTGTCCATTGATGAAGAAAACAATATCCCATTTGCTCTCAATCGGTTGATGATCCATGGTACGGAGATATCAAATTTTATATAACCTTTCATTGTTGTCCCTTAGATTTACCTAGATATAAAAGAAAGCTCTTAATATCAAAATGTTCTAAATTTTCTCTAATAAGCGGTGAGCTATTTAGAAAGAATTTCCAAGGGATATACCTTAAGTGTTTAAACTAAGAGCAAACTAATGATGCTCTAAAACAACTTCATGATGAAGGACATATAGGATACCGCTCATTAGTTTATAAAATTATGAGGGTAATTTGAAACACCACTAATTTCGGCCTAACACTTTGAAACAAGAACAAAATAGAGCCTCTTGAGCTTTTGGGAGACAAAAATTTAACTAAGGCATGTAACTCACGCTGAGGTCATGTTGGTAGCGTGAGTACAATGTAAGCAACTTTAGAAGTTCCAAAATCAAGTCAAAGATTGTCCAATCTAAAGGTGCAAGCCATCCTTAAGGGCCACTGTGGTCCATTCCAAGTTTTAGCATTCTAGAGTTTGAATTTTGGGGCAGATTGTACAAATTTTCTCACTTACGCTGATGGTCACACTGAGGTCACACTGGCAGCATGAGTCTAGCGTGAGCAACTGTGAGAGCCTTAAAACTGAGTCAAAATGATTTAATTTCAAGGTGCAAGTCATCCTTAGGGTTCATTATCGACAACTTCAAGTCCTAGCCTCCAGAATTCCAGATTTTAGGACCAAAATTGCAAGTTTTTGCAACTCACGTTGTGGTCACACTGCACTCATGCTGGCAGCATGAGTCTAGCGTAAGTTACCAAAAGTGGTTTAAAACAAGTCACTCTCAAGCTCAATTTTTGACTTGTAGATCACTCTCAGGGTTAGACACAGTTAGGAAATCATTGCACTTAAAGAACAGGCTTCAAAAATCAAAATTTGATGTGAAATATGTCAAATTTTCTCACTCATGTTGATGGTCATGTTGAGGTCACGCTAATAGTGTGAGTGCAGCATGAGTGCTGATCACACCTAGTTGAAAGCATGTCAAACACACACTGAGGACATGCGAAGACCAAATCAACTCATGTTAGGAGTCCTGGTGAAATAGGGATGCCTCAAATAGCCACAAAATCACTCAAATTGACATCCTGCAATAGTTGATTTAGGGACCAAGAAGTTTTAAGCAAGCCAGAGTCAATCTCTCTTGTTGTACATTATCATTTTCATTGTAAATTTTCATCATTTGTGACCTTTCCAAGATCTTATGCTCGAAATTGTATGTGCTTCTATGAGCGTAAGCTAGCTTGAGTAAGCTAACACATGTTGTAAGATACAGTGCATCTAGTCAAGAATGTAGCTTGCCCATGTGCATCCAACTCACACACAACTATCCATCAGACATGTGTCACATGATCCTTTTTTCTCTCATCTCTCAACCATTGATTTGATCCATGAATTTTGTGCCCGAACCTAGCAAAACCTTATAAATACCCCATCCATTCACTTAAATGGGGTTGGCAATTTTGAAGGTTGACAGCTTAGGAAACACTGACTGGCAACTTTTGGATGCTTGAGCGCACTTAACTCCTAGCATCCAAGAACTTCTAAAATACATTACCCCGGGGCTTGGCGCTCGACTTGCCATCCACATGTGTAGCTACGCTTTGACCGATGCACACTCTTTCTAAGCAATACAATACAGTTCATTTTGCCTTCCATTACATTGTTTCCTCTATTTTACATTTAGTTTATGCTTTGTTTGCAATACTATTTAGTATAAGATTTGTTTTCATTTTTTGCATCACTATTACATTTCGAACATTAGTTACGATAACCCTAGCATGAGCCATAGCTTACGTTCGAGAAAGTCCTTGGTTGATTTTCCGTGTAGACCATCCAAGGCACTCTTTCTTCATATTTCTTTTCCATCTTGCCCTCACGCGAAGGCAAGGTTAGCTGTGTCTATCCAATGATCTTTCAGTGTTTGTTTTACCTTTCTAGCCTTTCGCCAATGATTTCAATCAGTATAGTAAATTGGTGCTAGAAGGAGGGCCACCTACGAAATTCTTACTTTAATCAAGACCATAAACCTGCAAAATTCTTACAAGACTGCAAATCTACAAAACTCTTACGTCGCAGTGAGCACTTTAAACTCTACATCTCCATCATCAAAACCCAAACAGCATACACACGCTGGTTAAATGAGATGCTTCATAAATAGTCTACCAAGCAACCTTCCCACCACCATCGCTTAATCACAGTGAGTTTCTCTCACCACTTGCAACCAGTCAGTTATGCTGTCAGGTTACTCATGCTATTAGCTTGCTCATGCTGTCAGCTTTCTCACACTGTCAGTCACTCACGCTATCAGCTTGCTCACACTATTAGTCACTCATGCTGTCATCTTGCTCACGCTGCCAGCTTGCTCACGTTGTCAGTTACTAACGTTGTCAGTTGCTAACGCTGTCATTTGCTAACATTGTCAGTTTCTCACACTGTTAGTTGCTCACACTATCAATTGCTCATGCTGTTAGTTACTCATGATAGGTTGACCACCTAACTTACACATGCTCAGATCATCCAGCCCAGTTTATTCACGCTCACTATGGAATCTTCCCAGATCAACATAGTGACACTACCAATCTCTGACTTTAGGGCTGAAACTTCGAACACTATGACTGCTATGGAATCCATAACTATTATCGAATAGATAAACTCTTAAGGCACTATGAGCTAGTCACTTAGGTTACAGGGCAAAGACCCTACTTATGCAACTCTCACACTAAAACAATATAACTTCATTTGTGTGAAAATTTAGGCTAACCTGCCTATCGATCTTCTAGAGAGAGAAGCGAAACAAAACTATGAAATTATTTACAAAGGAGGTCATGAGTTCACTCCCTCAACATTTGAAATAATCCCCCTATTTGAACACCATCACCGACTTATATCTCAGCTTCTTATGATAAGGAGTCAAGCTTTATAGCCATCTCCAATAGAACCTCAGAGTGGAGATGAGGAAGATGAGTTTGCAGCCCAATCTGAGCATGGGGATTCATACCATACCATTAGTCCTCACATCCATACAAACTCATTATTCCACCCCTTCCTAGAAGAAACTATGCTTCCTCCTTCATTTGCAAACACTCAAGCACCAGTTTCTCGACAAGAAGTACCTGCTTCCATTCCCACCTTCTCCATGTCCAACATTCAATTCGATATGTCCACTTCCATCATGCCTCCACAAATGTAGCCCTGACAACCTCCTCCTCAAGCTAATGTAAGATCAACCTTCTGACCTCAAATAATTGGAATGCCATCGATTATACCAGCTTCCACATCTACCCATTACATACCACAAGTACAAGCCCATGAAGCACCATTAATTACTTCAGCCCAACACATTCAGGGTGTCACCTCACAACCTATGGTTGGGCAGTGGGTTCCACTAGCTATTCAGCAACACCAGTCTACTCACTACAGCATACCACACCCTGCAATCTCATCTTTGAATGTTGCTCCACCACAACCGGCGATCCAACAGTCCCCCTTTCCACAAACAATATAACAATCGAATCACTACCAATCATAATCCATTCAACCCACCGATCTACCTACTGCCCAAGAATGGGCAGACACAAAAAAAATGATGCACTCTTTAACCAAGGAGTTAAAGCGCCTTAAAACTGCAAACATTGAGGAACTCAAGGTCCTGGACTTCTATTAAGATGACCCAATCCATCCTTCAGTCCCACCATTAACCTTGTCGAAGGGAATTTCATTACTTCAACTAACCAAGTACAATGGAGAGGGAGATCCAAATGCCCATCTAGTAACATTTCATTTAGAGTGTCTATTTCTTCAAGCCTAGCCTCATGCAATTCTACATGTATTTGCTATGTCCCTAATGGGAAAAGCCCTAGACTGGTATTGAGCTTTACCCTATAACTTCATATCTTCCCTAGAAGATTTGTTACATCAGTTTGTTACTCGTTTTAAATATAATCTAAAGCCTAAAGCCACACTAGATAGCTTGATTCAGATCAAACAGGCGTCGTTAGAACCAGTGCAAAAATTTATCCAAAGATGGAGTGTAGCTCTCAATGAACTTCACAAGCCCATCCCTGAAACATAACTACTCACCATCCTTAAAGCAGCCATGAATGACTTTATTAAGTCAAAGCTTTATTATTTGAGTGCCCGTACTTTGAGCCAAGCATTCGTTCAAATTAAGAACATAGAAGAGGCGGCGCAAACAAGTAACGACCCAGCTTATTCAACCTTTAGGAGCCAACATACGAGGAAAGATAAGGATAAATCCAAAACGATGGTAGCGGCGGTGGCAAAGATAGCCCAACCTAGTAGTCTAGGACAAAGAGGAAAATAACCCACTGCTCCAACCAACCGTGAAAGAACCCAACCTATGCTTACACTTGAGTCCTCCTCAAATAAAAACATCAACGTAGGTCACACTAGTACATTCAAATGAAAGGATCCTACCCAGTATACACCCTTGCCTATGAAATTTTCACAATTGTTAGATCAACTTCTAAAGGCTGGGCTAATAAAACATAAACAAATGTCCCCTGCGGCATCTCAAAAACATGATCAATTCTATGAGTTGGCCAAGAACCTAGGTTTAGCAATAGCCAATGAGCCCCCCATCCCAAGAGGCTTTAGGTTGGACAAGTTTTGCGAATATCACCAATGGTGTGGCATGGAACTGGCTACTACTTCACCTTGAAACAAGACATATAGTGCATGATCGATAGGGGTGAAATAGTATTTGATGAGGTAAACCTAGTAAGACCCCAAAACCAACCCATGGGAATCTACAAAGACCCTCTCAATACTAATGACACACCATATGTGATTAACACTATCCATGTGGAGAACGGACAGGGCGCCTCGTGAAAACCTTTTGTAATCCACAAGCCCTCTAAAAATACACCTACCTCAACACCTCCTCAAACTCCTTTCTTCATACACACATTCCCCACACAACAAAAATCATTCGTCATCCGCATACCCCCTTTTGTTGCAGCAGCAACCACACCATTGAAAACCTGGCCCACTCCCTTCATGATTCAGGTGCTGAAACACCCTGATGTACAATCCCCTACCATTCCCCTATGACCCCTGTGAGAGCATCTTGCCAACAAGCTGACATGATAGCGCCTAGAGAAGGAATGTCATGAGCGCGAAGTAGGACCATCAAAGCCCATACCATTAAATGCTATTCCTATGAGTCCATCCATCGGTGAGCCTAACACAAGTCACCAAGACAAGAATATTGATACTCCTAGGGTCCCAAACTCAACATCCCCAATTGCCAACGCAAAAATCCCTCCACAAGAGATACGAATGCTGGGTCAAATGGACCAAGTCTCCACATATAAGGGTGCCCTAAATCATAAAGATCTAGTGAGTGCATTAACTCAAGTCACGCAAGCTTTGAAACAAAAGAATACTTCCTTAAGCCTATATGATCTAGTAATGACTTCAACTATACATCGGGAGGCACTCGTGTGTATGTTGACTTCGATCCTTGTTAGTGATGACCTTCCTATAGACGAGCCTTCTATTTATGCAATATTTTCCCCGCAACCTCAAGAGTCAAGGATCACATCCCTAAAGTTTCGTGGTAACGACATCAAGCGAGATGAGAAAATAGGAGAGGTTACTACAGCCCCTATGTTCATAACGATACAAGTCAACCATTTCAAGATACGTAGGGTGCATGTTGATGACAGTGCAACAACGAATGTAATACCCTTTCTTTTCATCAAGAAACTAGGGCTTACTAAGAAAATACATCCCACAAAAACTTCTTTCTTAAAATCCTTCAGTGGTTCCCATGTTGTGGTGAAAGGTATGATTACCTTGGATTTCATAGTAGGGGACCAATTCCCCACATTAGCTAATTCGTAGTGGTTGACAAAATGCTGGGTTTCAATATGATTTTAGGACGTTCTTGGCTAGCTCAACTTGGAGCCGTATCCTCACCAATCCATCAAGAGATCCACCTACCTTACGAGGGCGGTGAGATCATCATACGTGGGGATACGACAACATCACTTACTTCCTCACACTCAAGAATGGATCAAGGGTTAGAAATTGAGTTTTCTGAGCCTAAACAAGGAACCATGAGTATACTTCAAGACATGAACCTAATGTTAACTCATGATCCTACTTAAACTGAGGAAGCACTAGACAACACAAACATAGGAGCCATTCCCACTAACATCTCTTGGTTGGAGCTACCCTTTGACATCACTAGTGAAGGGAAAGGTGAGTATAAGATTGTACCTACACGCCTTACCCCTCACGTCAAACTACAAAAGATTAAGAAGCAACTTAATAACTAGGGTGAACTACCAAGCGTCCGAAATGATGTTAAACTACCAATCATTTGGTACAATGTTAAATTTCCAATGAACGTCTGCAATGACATTAAACTAGCCATGGTAAAAAATGGTCAGTTCCTTTTTAAGCTCCCTAAAATTGTTATTACTTTCAGCCCACTATGGCCTAAAACTGTTGATTCTTCTTTCTTTAACACAGATGTGATAGTCCATCATGACTTTAAGATTGATGTACATGGCCCGAAATGGCTTTAAACTAGAGCTAGCATGTTATAAATTCACAAACTCTCATTATGTTACATTAAATTTTCGTTTACAAGTTACAAGTTACAATTTCAATTCATGCCTTCTCATACTTTTCTTTTCTTTTTTTACAAATATTTGATTCACATTCTGTTCTCTCATTTTACATTCACTACATGCATATCTTCACGATAATACTTGAGAAAACAAATAAAAAGAGAAAACATATAAAATAAAGAAAATATACTGAACATCAATATGGTAATAGAATTTCAACACATTAGATCCATATTATTACATTTGTCCATCATACATCCAAAAAATCCAAAACAACAAGCTCATGGAGGGGGCTAGTCCCCAAGATCCTCTTCATCATCCGCTCTCGCTCCACTGGGACCAGCTCCATCGCTAACATGTCCCTATAATAGCACAAAAAATAAAAATAAAAAAATATGTAAGAGTAATAAATCAAATCATGAATGCAAAACCAAGAAAAATAGTAATACTAACCAATAAAAACAATAAAACTATACAAAATGTGTGCCATAATAAAACACTCACAAGTGATGAAGGCCTTAGGCTGGCCTCTAAACGCTGTAGAATCTCCTCCTCGGGCACATTTGCCCAATCCTTCTCTAGGCCAAGGTCAATACTAGCCAAGGTTTTACCCTTGTCCACCGACGTCTAGGTAGGGCACTCAAGAGAGAACATGCTTGTCGAAGCCTCCCTAGAGGCAGTAGTAATGGTTCTCTCAGGAGATCCCTCCACCTCAATGCACTCAACAAACTTATCGTAAGTAGGACGCAAGCCAAGCCCATCAATGAACATCTCCATCTGCCAATGTTCAACTGACTCCTCCTTCAACCATTTCTTGTACTAATGCTTGTGGTCCATTTGGTCTTCACTGCACTTCCATACTTTAGCAGCAAAGGATTTCCAATCGTGACATTTCCTATTCATCCAATCCATCTGTGCCCTTCTGCTAAATCCCGTGTCACCTGCACTTTGCTATTCAAAACTGTCCAGTAACACGCATAGGTGATTTCAAATGTGCACTAGGTGCTATCACCAGATAGCCTTGTAGCAGCAAAATCATAATGGGATTGGAGATCCCTATTCTCCTCTCTCTCCTTTGCTAGTGCTTCCTTCAATGAGTGCACCTCATCCTATAGATATTCAACTGAATGCCTACAAGTCCAAAGCGACTTGGCATTCTGTATGATGTAGCTGGAAACTGCATCGTAAACCTTTTTAGGGGCTTGCTCAATATTCCCTGGCAATTCAAGGAGGGCATCAATATGAGTTGCCTCAGAAGGATCCCATTGGAGCTTGGCACCTGCAGGTGTAAGTATCGCACATACGAATCAGCTATAATCAACAACAAAAGCAAAGAAATGCAATAAACCCACACACTTAGCATAATACATAACAGACATATACCTAGATCTGGATGAGCTTATTGTAGGCAAAAAACCACATCATTAATGATACCTATGACAAAGTCCATTTTACTAGGCATCTTAGGCCATGACCTTAGTTAGTCAGCTGATGTGGGACAAGCAAGGGAGGTCACCTCAATCGGAACTTGTGATCCTGATACCTCTGCCCAAGATGTATGTGCCTCAAAAATCTTAGCATCTATCTCTGATGCTAAGGAGAATCAAAATAATCAAAAGACAACACATAAAAGTAAAAAAGGTACCAAAATATGGATTGAGCTAAAAGGAACATACCAAAAAGCCCTTTGCTAGTTAGCTTGGGTGGATCACCCAGTTGCAAAGATCTATTAAAGAAGCCATTGAAGACACCTTTCTCATCACTTGAATGCTTAAGTGCATCCAATGCCTCCGCAAGCTTCATCCCCACATTGCTTGTCACATCTTCCTCTTATGGGGCAAGAGGTTCCTCGATTACTTTTTCCTCTTCTTTTCCTTCTTCCTCTGGCCCTGTGATGATTGCTTCTAGTTCAACCATCGGGGCCATGACCTCTCTCTCCCTCTCAGGACTTTCCTCTGAATAACACCAGAATCCTAATCCTAGAATTAGTATGACATAGCATATATGTACATTTAATAACATATAAACCAAAACACAATAAAAAAGTAAATATGTAACAATTAAATAAAATACTTACCCTCCACTGATAGTACAAAGTGGATTTTCTTCACTCTTGGTGGTCTCACCTCTGGAGCAGGCTCCCTTAGGTGTTCATTCCTCTTCACCTTCACCTTTGACCTCCCAACAATCTCACAAATCAGGCATTCAACCCCTTTAATAGACGTGTGTAATATAGGCGGTTCCAATTCCAAGCTATCACAGGAATGATGGGAACGACTAGCTGCACCCCCAATAGTGATAGACACTAATTCATCAATGCCTTTGAGTGGATCCTGAGATCTAGTGGTGCTAAAAAAATGATGAATCCAGGGGTGGAACAACTATGAACAATCCCTCAATATATAACGGTTATCACCATAAACTACTAGGAACTCAGCAAACCTATGTAGGTACCCTGCGAAGAAAGCAAATGTGAAGTGGGATTTGGTATGGATGTTTGGCCATAATCTGACAATCTCTCCACGAAAGCCAGATCCAAGAAATTGCATGTAGTTATAATGCATGCCCATATCTAGCACTGCACGTATGACACATGCAAACTCGATCCCAAGGTTTCTTCTTTGAGAAAGAGATTTAGGAAACACCTGTGCCTGGAAGAGAGGATACATCTCGCATAGAAAACATTTTAGGACCCCAAGACATGCCTAACCACTCTTCAAGCTCTTTTATGACTTGGCCTTCTTTAGTTTCTTTATCTATGGCCATCCTAGCACCATCCATGGGCATGCCAAAAGAGATTAGAAAGGAACTCAGTGGTCAGGTGGAAAGACACCTTGACTTCTTGAACCTGCGTAGTAAAATGGGAAGCATCATCACTAAAAGAATCAACAATGGTGATCATCTCAGTCGCCGAAAAATTAGGAGTCAAAGCAATGAACAAGTCCATCAGACCCGCCCGGGTAAGATGGCTGATGATCAACTCAGGAGCTTTCGTCTGCAACAATTTTTGTGACTGCTCTACCTCTCCATATTTCATAAAAGGGATGGCCTTAGTATGCCCTGATACGATGGTAACTTCATCAGAAGGGATGGCCGCTGTAGGAAAAACATAGAGCAAAATGTTAAAAATATAGTACATGGTGATGCAACAAAAGAAAATGGAGTCTAGAGTGTGATCATTTACCATCAGTAAATGGCATAGGCACATTAGGCATAGGATCAATTCTTTGAGGAAAAATTGGCCCATTGGAGAACCAATCCTCATGTAACCAACTGTGAACTTGGCAGTGCTCAAAGGCCCTCGAGAATTGCCTATGGTAGTCAACAATAGCCACTTTTGTCTAGTCCAATACCGTAGCATGGAGAATGGGACCCACCATGAATGCCTCTAATGCTATGCATGCTAAGGCGAGCCCACCGTCATCATCATGCATCCCATTCTCATCAAATCAAGGCCTACATAGAAAAAGAATATTTATGCATAGACAACCATATAATTTTAAAAAAATCAAAAATTAAGCATAGCATACAAGAGCATACATGTCCACTCTATACACTATCCCAAGTGGGTTCTGGAATAGAGTGTACACACAGAAGGCTAGGAAAAGTGTGTTGCTGCTCTTATAATGGCAACAAGTAGGCAGTTCCCATACACGAGTCAAGGGACGAGTAGATCTAGGACCCTTAGCAAGGCCTCCCTTAACTTTAAAAAGCCCCTCATCTATGTCAGTAATGAAGGCAAGCATGTCTTGTGTAGACCTGGGTAGCATTGTGTCAATGATATCACGAGCCAACTATTCACTTAAGTGAGACCATATAACCACACAAAAATTTTGCAAGATGAATGAAAAAAATGAACCAACACTGGGATAGAACCATATCACATGAGGCCCAATGCGCATGTCATAAGGAAGTATGTCTAGTCCAAAAGGACCAAACCAAGCAAGTACACCAACAAGCTCAACCACAAGAGAGAAGATTTAGGTCCCCTGCATACAACCAAAACATTAGGTAAGTAAAGAGTCTAAGCGCTAATAATAGTATGAAATCGCATAAACCAAACACATAAATAACATTTAATTACATAGCTTCACCTTGTAAGACAATGACACCAATATCTATTTAGTGTACTTAATGCTCTCTGGGGCNAACATCTCAACAAACAATCATCACGTTACTGGGAACTCACGCTGCAGCTTCCCAACAACTCACGTTGGGGCTTGTTCCCAGCAAATCATGTTGCAGGAACTCACATTGTGCCTATCTCCCAGGCACTCACGCTAAAGTTTCTTAGCAACTGACACTATAGGAACTCATGCTGTGTTTGTCTTCCAGGCACTCATGCTAGAGTTTCCCAGCAACTCACGCTGCAGGAGCTCATGTTGGGGCATGTTCCTAGCAACTCACACCTCTTGTCTTCCATAGAAATCATGCTGGAAACCTTGTAGCTCATGCTACCCAGGGAATCTTGTGCTCATGCTACCCAGGAACCTAGTAGTCACGTTGCACAAGAAAAATTGATGCTACCTAGGAAGCCCTGGCACTCACACTAAAAACTAACCCTGAAACGCAGCTCATGCTGCCCAAAAACAAAACCAAGCCTCCCCCTGCAATGCCACTCATGCCCTGCTCATACCCTATAACACACACATTCAACTCATGCTAAGTTTGCTTCAACTCATGCTAGGGCACTCCACTCACGTTCAACACTCAACTCACGTCCCAATCATGCCCTGAACTAATCACGCCCTGGATGATGCCACAAAAATCAAAAATAGCAAGCCACAAATCCCAGAAAAAAATCCCGAATCCTCAAAAACAAGCCCAAAATCACAGCCATAGAAGTCACACTGCCCTAGCTAATGCTGTGAATGGAATACTGGAGAAAAATGAAAGGAAAAAATATACCTATGCAGAGCTTGATCCCATGCTAGAATCATGGCTTGGGGGAGACGCTAGAGTAGCTCTTCACTCTCCTCCACAGACGCCAGATTTTCTTCCCTCTTCCCTTTGCCTCAGCTTGCTTTCCCTTTGCCCTTCATGGCTACCCTGTAACTCACACTGTAGCTCATGCTGCCACTCATGTTGATGCTCATGCTGCACTCCCTAGCTCACGCTATAGTCCAAACTTCCAAGAACTCACGCTAGCACAAATGATGCCCCTTCACCTCAAAACCCCCTTTTTCTAACCCCTAATATCCATTCTTAATTTAATTTAATTTAATTTTTCTTATTTTATTTTCTCTTTTTTATTTAAATTTATCATGTTTTATGTTTAAATTATTTTTGCATGTTATTATTTATGTCATCTTTATTTCATGCTTGCCTAGTATTGTTCATTATTCTAGCCTCCAGAGATGAGGGCAAAATATTAGAAATAAAAAATTTATATAAATGAGGGGAGAAAGGTTAAAATCAAAAAAAATTATGTATATACAAACATATGAGAATATATAATGATGTGCATGAAAATCCATAAGACTTTAAAACCCCACAAATTTATTGTTCACACAAAATTTAGAAATCAACAATGCTCTATACACTCAACCCAAAAAAAAAACATAAGATGACTTGAATATTATTGGCACGATACTGCCTAAAACTACCATGACTGCCGGTACATCCCACAATTTTATTAGTACATAGATTAATTACCTGATGCCCATTTACATTTAACAACTCCTTAGTCAAGCAAACGTCACTTACTTCACTCCAGGTTTAAATTGGCAGGAGAAAACACATGGCCGCCAAGAATATCCTTTCAACACTGTCTCTTAGTGGACCACACAAGGAGGTAAAAAGAGCAATCAATCTAGAATCCTTGGATTTAGACCCATCCAATTATGCTAACCTAATAGCTTCCACTCAGGAAACATTAGACTGGCCTAAAAATGTGACTAAGACTTTAGACCTAGAGGCAAATAATATCACCGAAGATCCCTTTGTTGAGGTCCCCATCGCCACCTCTAATGGCAAAGCTAGAACATTAAAATTAAGTGCCCTGCTGGACTCACAACTTGTCAGTGACATCACTCAAGTACTGAAAGATAATATAAAAATATTTGCATGGTCATATACTGATATGCCAGGATTAGACCCCCGAATCATCCAACCCAACATCATTCTTGATGAAAAAATCAAACCAGCGAAGCAAAAGGCATGAAAAGTTAGACTTGAGGTGGCATTGGCAGTCCGTGCTAAAATTACAAAGCTCTACCAAGCCGATTTCATCCATACTATTGACTATTCTGATTGGGTATCAAACGTTGTCATAGTTCCTAAGAAGAATGGTAATATACGCATATGCATTAACTTATGTGATCTCAACATAGCCACTATAAAGGATGACTTCCCACTACCTAGCATTGATCAACTTATTGACAACACTACTGGGCATGCACTGTTATCCTTTATGGATGGATTTTCAAGTTACAATCAAATAAGGATCAACCCAGAACATCAACTTAGAACAACCTTTATGATGCTTTGGGGCACATTCTGCTATACGATGATGCTATTTGGTTTTTAAAATGCAGGCGCTACATATCAATGAGCAAAGACATATATATTTAGTGATTACATGCTCAATTTGCTCAATGATTATGTTGATGACATTGCAGTTAAATCTAAAACAACTAAACAACATGCAAAGGATCTAGACCTAGTGCTTAAACGTTGTCTTAAATATGAACTTAAGCTCAACCCAAAGAAGTGTGTCTTTGGTGTTAAAATAGGAAAAATGCTTGGCTTTGTAGTCTCTAGAATAGGGATACGGGTAGACCCTGATAAGGTTAAGGAAATAACTAACATGTAACCACCAAAAAACCTTACTGAACTACGTGGTCTCCAAGGTAGACTGCAATTCATTAGATGCTTTATCGAAAGGCTGACGGATAAGTTGAGACCCATGCAACACCTATTATGAAAGAATGTGCATTTCCAATGGACTCAACAATGCTAGGAAGTGTTCGAGAACATACAGCAAGAGCTGGCTCAACTACCGATAGTTTATCCCCCTTAGAGCGATAAACCCTTCTACATCTACCTTGTAACTTCTGACTCTTCCATTTCATTGATGCTTTGTCAAAAACATAAAGATGGAGTCGAGATCCCTGTATATTACCTAAGCCACACTTTAATTGCCTATGAATAATGATAATACGACATGTAGAAATCATGCCTTTCCCTCACCTTCTCCTTGAAGAAATGATGGCATTATCTCTTCCGTAATCAAGTTTACATCATTTGCAAGAATAATGTACTCTACGCCATCACTAACAACATCTATGAGTCGAGTAGGATAGCTAGGTGGAAAGCGATGATCACAGAGTTTGACCTACACTATGTTGCTCAATCTTCCGCAAAAGGTCAAGCAATAATCACATAGTTAACCATCTAGCCAATGCATGATCAAATAATGATTAACCCTGAATTCCCTGATGAGAATGTTAATAGTATAGACACTGTACCTGATAACTACAAGGTGATCCTTCATTTTGATAGAGCTTCAACTTCCCAAGGAGGAAGTGCTCCAGCCATTTTAACATACCCCTTCGAAGAAATCCAACCCTTCTCCTACCGATTGACTTTCCCTTGTACCAATAATGTGGCAGAATATGAAGGTCTCCTTAGAGGTCTTCAAGTAGCATTAACTTCAGGAATCACACATCTTGTAGTTCGAGGCAATTCACAGTTAGTCATTAATCAGGTCACGAATGTTTACACATGCAAAGCTCTCCATTTGCAACCATATTGTTACTTGACCAAACATCTACTGAAGTAGTTAATATACGTGGATATACATCATGTCCCTAGAAGTGAAAACACCATCGCTGATGCACTTGCTACACTAGCCTTAAATATGGCACTTGAAATGTTCCATGTGTTGCCTAGCACTATAATAAATTGTGTCGAACCTATAATCAACGCTCTTGATGAAATGCCTATAGCATCTATTAGCACACCACATGCAATTGAATGGTATGATGACATAAAAGAGTACCTTCTACAAGGTGAACCTCCACAACATTTGACAAATGCTCAAAAGGACATAGTGCAAAAACGCTCTTGACAATATGCGTTAATAGGAGACATCTTGTGTCGCAAATCCTATGAAGGCATTTTGTTGATGTGTGTTAGTAGCATTGACGGTCAAAAAATTGTAGAACAAGTCCATGAAGAACTTTGTGGAGGGCACATAGCACCCAAAGCAATGACAACAAAAATTAGGCACTTGGGCTACTACTAGCCGCACATGGAGTACGATTGCTTCTCCAAGGTCAGAACATGTGACATTTTCCAAAGGCATGGTAACCTAATACATGTGCCACCTAATGAATTGCACATAACACAAATCACATGACCATTCAAAAGATGGGGATTAGACTTAATTGGATCAATAACACCAACATCCTCAACAGGACATAGCTTCATTATCACTGCAATTGAATATTTCACAAAATGGGTAGAAGCTATTCCCCTTAGGAAGACCACTTCTAAACATGTTTGCACTTTCATAATAAAGAACATCATGACCTGTTTTGGTATTCCGATGACTATCGTTACTGACAATGGGCTACAGTTCAGCAGTGCAGATACTAAAAGCTTCTATGAAAGCCTAGGTATTAAACATGCATTCTCGTCACCTTACTACCCACAGAGAAATGGTCAAGCAGAGGCTATAAAAAAACTGTCATCATGGTGCTCAAAAAGATGCTAAATCAGAGCAAGAGGTGATGGCACGAACAATTAGTCTATGCATTATGGGCATACAGAACGACACATCAAACATCTACAAGTAAAACTCCATATAGTCTTGTATATGGATCTAAAGCTATTTTACCTTTGGAGTTATAGGTTCCCATGTTGCAAATAGCTCTCTTAGGCCTCCTCGATGAAAGCCAAAGCAATGAACTGTGCATTGCTAACCTTGACTCGGTGAAGGAGGAATATGTACGAACACTTGATCAAATCGAGTGGTACCAGAAACAATAGTGGCAACGACACAAACACAATCTACATAAGTGCTCAATTAAAGAAGGAGACCTAGTCCTTAAGGTTGTCTACAAACATCCAGATAAATTCTCAGCTAACTTGAAAGGGCCTTACTTAGTCACCAAGGCGTACAATAATGAAGCATTCAAGTTTGCTGACTTGGATGGGAATGAGTTCGCTAATCCTACAAATCACCTGTACCTGAAATGATACTATGTCTAATCAAACTTGAGGTACGTAACGGTCCTGGCATCATGACCTAAAACTGATACCATAGAACAGTCCTGTGGCTATGACTTAAAATTAGCACCACAAAGTGTCTTGGAGTCATGACAGTAAAATAACACCACAGAATCTTGTCCGGTATGAAACTAAACTACCACATTTGTCTTCCATGACGTAAAACTAGCATTCAGAGTCCACTAAGACTATAAACTAGTTTGCCTCTTCACAGTCCTCTATGAATTTAAACTAGCAATGCACCATCCACTACGATGCTAAATTGGCACCGTCCAAAGGGTTATGACGTGAAACTAACCCGCAACAGTTTGCTAAGACTATAAACTGGCTCATCATCAACGATTAGGAAATACTTGAAAAGATTTGTTGTTGCAATTGGCTAATCTATTCCACAAATACTTGCTACATAATTTGTCTCATGGACCCAGATGAAGCTGATGTTGTTCTATCTCCTTTGAAATCACACATGGTGGCTCCATCTGCTTGGTTGTTTTCAAGTTCAAACTACTTAGTTGACTAATTCATTCGTGGTTTTCTTGTCTTCTTGGAGTTGTGTTTACAAGATGACATGCCTGAGGCATTCATGCATAGATGCACTTCATCATGATGACAAGGTGTCACATTCTTCCTAATGCCTGCAACTGGGTTAATCAATCTGTTCATAAGTACACTCTTGATACATTCCCTATTCCTCATCATATTCCCCTTATCCTATTCAATTACACCCCCTGCACATGCTCTACTCATCCCAAAACTCTTAATACATTGTTGCACATTGTGATTCTCTAAGCAGTTGCAACACAAAACACAGTACATGGTACATGATACAAATGCAAATGCATGAGCATGAGTATAACACTAAAAGAAAGTTCTTTAAAAAAGAACATGAAAAATAAAAAGAAAAAAAAATAAAAAACAAACAAACAAGAAAAAAAGAACAAAAAGATCAAAGAGAAAAATGCACGAAAAAGGTCTTCATGACCCCATTAACATCATAGAACAAAGACTATTGGCTCTTCTCATATAAGCCCTAGGCGGGAAGGCAACTATCTTGAAAAAATAGTTACACTCCTGTCTCAAATGATCATGTTGCACATCATCGTGTGGCTTTGGCTGTTTACAACGGGCTTCTATAAACACTCTACAAGAGCCCTGTTTCTCCAAAGAATGCACTTCCTATGTCTTGGTTCCGAGTCTGCTGAAAAAATCGACTATCGACAAGGACCAAAGATATGGCTTGTTCATGTGAGAGCATTCGTTTCCCACAATTCCAACAACAATTATAACTCTTGATTTCCCCCAGTTATAACCAATCCCCATGCATCTTGAACTACATTTCCCCAATCCCATGTACTTCTGAACATGGTGTGATGACATCCAATCAAGGACTGATGGATAATGCTTGGTACTTGGTTGTTCATGGTGTTTTGCACTTCTTTGTCAATGCCTCTCGGGTGGATTCCTCCAGACATCAACAAAGAGGGGCCAATGAAACACACTAATTTTGGCCTAACACTTTGAAACAAGAACAACACAGAGCCTCTTGAGCTTTTGGGAGACAAAAATTTGACTAAGGCATGTAACTCACGCTAAGGTCACGCTAGCAGCATGAGTACAGTGTAAGCAACTTCAGAAGTTCCAAAATCAAGTAAAATATTGTCCAATCTGAAGGTGCAAGCCATCCTTAAGGGCCACTGTGGTCCATTCCAAGTTTTAGCATTCTGGAGTTTGAATTTCAAGGTAGATTGTATAAATTTTCTCACTCAAGCTGATGGTCACGCTGAGGTCACACTGGTAGTGTGAGTCCAATGTGAGCAACTATGAGAGCCTCAAAACTGAGTTGAAATGATTTGATTTCAAGGTGCAAGTCATCCTCAGGGTTCATTGTCAACAAATTCAAGTCCTAGCCTCCATAATTCTAGATTTCAGGACCAAAATTGCAACTTTTTATAGCTCACGCTATGGTCACGCTGCACTCATGCTGGCACCGTGAGTCCAGCATGAGCCACCAAAAGTGGTCTAAAACAAGTCACTCTCAAGCTTATTTTTTGACTTGCAGATTACTCTCAGGGTCAAACATAGTCAGGCAATCATTGCACTTAAAGAACAAGCTTCAAAAATCAAATTTTGATATGAAATATGTCATTTTTAGCTCACTCAGGCTGAGGTCACGTTGACAACGTGAGTGCAGCGTAAGCACTATTCATGCCCAGTCGAAAGCACGCCAAACACACATTGAAGACATGCCAAGACCAAATCAACTCATGCTAGAAGCCCTCGTGAAACAAGGATGCCTCAAAGAATCACTCAAATCGACATCCTGCAATAGTCGATTTAGAGACCAAGAAGTTTCAAGTGAGCCGAAGTCAATCTCTCTTGTTGTACATTATCAATTGCATTGTAAATTTTCATCATTTGTGACCTTGCAAAGCTCTTATGCATGAAATTATATGTGCTTCCATGAGTGTAAGCTAGCTTGCTTAAGCCAACACACGTTGTAAGATACAGTGCATTCAATCAAGAATGTAGCCTGCCCACGTGGGTCCAACTCACACATAGCTATCCATCAGACATGTGTCACATGATCCGTTTTCCTCTCATCTCTTAGTCATTAATTCCATCTACGAATTCTGCACCCAAGCCTAGCCAAATCTTATAAATACCTTGTCAATTCACATAAACAGGGTGGACAATTTTGAAGGTTGATTTCTTAGAAAGCACTAACTAGCATCTTTGGATGCTCAGACACATGTAACTCCTAGCATCCAAGCACTTTTGAAACACATCGCCTTGGGGCTTAGCACTTGACTTTCCATCCACATGCGTAGTTACACTTTGACTGATGCACATTCATTCTAAGCAATACATTATAGTTCATTTTTCCTTCCATTATATTGTTTACTTGGTTTTAAATTCAGTTTACACTTTTGTTTACAATAGCACTTCGGTACATGCTCTGTTTGCATTTCATACATCACTGTTTACATTTCAAACATTAGTTATGATAATCCCAACATAAGCCATAGCTTACATTTGGGGAAGTCCTTGGTTGATTTGTGTGTAGACCATCCAAGGCAATTTGCCTTCGTTTTCTTTTCTAGCTTGCCCTCACGCAAAGGCAGGGTTAGCTGTGTCTATTCAACGATCTTTCGGTGTTTGTTTTTCCCTTCTAGCCTTACATCGACGATTTCGATCAATACACTAGTTATTATTGGCCTACTATGATTAATGATGCTTATAACCTAGTTAAGATGTGTGTCCAATGCTAGATATTTAAAGGTAAAGATTCTAAGAGTTTGGCCCCTTTACAACCTATAATAGAAACAAGAGCATTTGCTCAATGGGCCTTAGATTTTCTTGGAGTGATCAATCCTTTATCTACTACCCTACATAAGTTCATTTTGACAACCACTAATTATTGCACACGTTGGTTAGAGGAGAAAGTAACCAAAACCACATCATCTCGTGAGGTCATTCGCTTCTTACAAAATGATATAATCTCTAGATATGGTTATCCTTATGCTTTAATAGTAGATAATGGATCAGCCTTCATTTCCATAGAGTTTACAAATTGGGCTGGAGACCATAACATCATTGTTAAGGCAGTAACCGAATATTACCCACAAGGTAATGGTTTGGCTGAATCTTCCAACAAAATCATATTAGATGGGATTAAAAAGTTGGTAGCCCAAAATCCATGAACTTGGCATGAACAACTAAAATGGGCAGTTTGGGCTAATAGGATTCGTTACAAAGAATCAATCAAGACTACATCATATGATTTAGTATATGGATAGGAACCCATATTACCAATAAATTTACAGATTCCTACATATCAATTCTTTTTAGACTACTTGCCAACTAACGAGTATCTAATACCACTAGCATGTGACATTTTGAACCTAGAGCTTAAAAGGGTTAAAGAAATTGAAAATATGTGTGGTCATCAACAAATTTTCAAGAGATGGTTCGATAAAAAATATGTAGCTAAAAGTTTTTAAGTAGGTGACCTAGTCCTTAAGAGAGATAGAGTGCTTGGTCAAACTGGCCCTCAAACTAAGTTTTCACCTATGTGGTCAGGTCCATTCCAAATAATAGACATCACTACCCCAAATGTGTTCAAGATTGCTGATTTGCAAGGACATAGGTTGAATAGGAATTTCAATGCATTTCATTTGAAGCATTTCTACTCAGGTACTTCACGTGGGCACTTGGTAGATTCTTAGTTGCATGTTTTCTTCCCCTTTTCTTTGCATTTCATATGTATATAGTTGTGTTTCCATATTTTGCTTGCATTTTCGTTATTTCTTTCTTAGCATATTGATTTGATTGTCGTGTTCATATGATTTTAATAATCATTTGTCATTTGAGTTACTAGACATTGGGTCATCTTAACACCATTGGAAAATAATGTAGATATAATATAATTTACTATTACTGTGATTTTATATTTCAATAATACTATAACTCTTTCCAATTGATTCCAAGGTTTTAGTTTATTTGTTATGTTAGATTATGAAGCATTGGATGTATACAAACTTATCATGTTATCATCATGATCATGTGAGTGTAGGATATGTGACGTTGGAAAATGGTTAGTCATAATCACTAGGTGACCTTGGAAAATTCTATCCTTTCCTCTCATAAACCTTAGCCCTCAGATGTGATGATCCATGGCTATCCTATAAACAACGGGGTGAAGTGTGTTTATTTCTACTTGAGAGTCCTTAGCCACCCAGGAGACCTGCTATGATGCCACTAATCAAAGGCACATACATAAGGGTGAACTGCATCGTGGGCAAAGTTTCTGCAAGGACCATGCTCTTTGGTAGTGCAGCTAATCGGCCAGACTC
>MNCI01027120.1:13910-32909 GCA_015680685.1 Gnetum montanum | reverse complement strand
TCATTAAGTTTTGTATACATACTTTTATTGTTACCTTGTGAGGATATTGAGAATGAGAGCTTAATTATATATATACACACATAGATATATTTACATATATATATCTATAGATCTTAGTTAAAATAATAGTAAATTATATATTTAGATTTTAATGGTGGTTTGGATGGCTCATGCTAGTGTCTCTTTTGATTATTTGGTTATTTTGATCATGTTTAGATCACTATAGTTTACTTTCAAATTTTTATTTCCCTGTTTTGTGACGTTTTTGATTCACCCTCTATTGCATTTCTTTTAAAAATTTCATAATTCCTGTTGCTCCTTGCACTTACATGCAATTTGTAATTTGGGGCTACGTGTTGAGGCCAACCTCACCCATGCTAGGCATGGAGCTTTGATCAATAGTTATAACATAACAATTGCATTTTAAATTAGTTGCAAGGTTGGATATAGAGTTGTAGAGGTAATGTTCCATAGAATTACAATTTGGTGTGTAAACCTCTTTTTGGGATGCTTGTGAGTTCATATGGTATTTGAATTTACACGGTTACTTTTTCGTGCTTATCCTTATTGCTAGTAACAAGTGCCATGGATTCTCTATATCAAAAGTTGTTATTTTATGTATTTCACACCGTACAAAAACCAAAGTATAACATAATATTTCAACATAAACCATAAACTCATTTTCTTATTCCATCTTTATATGATTTAGATGATTAATGATGCCTTTTTTTAGATGATTAATGATGCCTTTTTTTTTTAATTTCGATGCGCTCAAACTGACGTTTCTTAAAATCTACGATACATCACCCAAAAAAGTAGCGTATTCATGCAAGAGTCAAAGAAAAATGCCTGAAAATAAAATCAAATTTTAAGGCTGCAGTTTTTTTTGCATACAAGGCCTTATGCATTGAATAAGTACAGCAATGACTTTTCTATACTTAGCCGTAGATTAAGTTTCCAGTTTTTTTTTAAAAATTTTAGTTTTGTTACAGAGTTGTCTTCCTTTTGAAGTTCTGCAAAATGTGCTGAAAAACCAAATCCATATGCTTTCTTTCCAACGGACAATCGGCCTTGTTCCGGTATGTAATCGTTATTCAACCTAAAATATAGGTAGCCGCAAGAACAAAGAGACACAGAACAACTACGCAGGGATCCTCATCAATCAATCAATTCTGGCAGATCCAGCCAATGGCGGTTACGTGGGGTGGTCGTGGCAGTTTCCCTAGCCGACATTTTGCAGTTGGCGGTTGACGGTGGTTTATTTTCCGCAGGCCGCTATAAACAGGGGGAAGAGGGCCTTTCAGGGAGCAGGGGATTGAGCCTTTTTTCTAACGTTCAAGACGTGCAGACGGCGGGCACTGCAAGTTGCAGGTCGCCAGATCCTCTTCTCGTACGTTTAGGGTGCATCGCCTTCTGGACGCGCAGACGATTGACGGGTGGCTTGTCAACTGTGATGCAGCCACCGTCACAGGCGTTAAACCCACAAATCAGCAGCAACGGTCTCTCCCACTGCACCGGAGATAGGTAACAGCGAGGGAGCCAACATTCTCCCTTCTGTCGGCAAGCGACAGGGGAAGATGCGTGAGACGTGTGATTCACGGCAGCGTCAAACGTCAATAACACAACAGACCGCAGTGAAGCTGCAGGCACGTTCCAGGTCGCTGGAGACGTCAAACGGATGTGGCAGACTACCAACCAGAGTAGTGGTGGTTGCGTTCGAGGCTAGCAAGGAAACTGGTGGTACCTGCATTAGAGCCTCCTCTTCTCTCTCCAACGTGCACACGGCACACTAGAGACTGTGGTTTCTCTCTCCACAAATAGCGTTTTTCTTTTTTTTCTTCATCCATTGAAATCTAGGAGCAGCATTGCGATAGCATCCACAATGATCTACAAGGCTACAGCAACATCAGAAAGTTTGAATTTATTTTTTTTAAAATTGTTTATTGTACTTGAAAAATTGCACAAATATTTATTTTTTATTTTAATTATTTTACTATGTTTTTGAAGACATAATAAAACCGTCTTAAAATTAAATTTAAGTTTTTAATATTTTGTTTAAAAATTTTATTATAATTAATTTTTTTTATAGTCCTGATGAGACTATTCCCGATTTTTGTACCCATACGAGGCCATCATCACAAAAGCCAATAACCAGNAAAATCTTTGCTTTTTTAATTACCCTAGCCACAGTTTTTGCTGCAGCCGGAGGATTCAGATAAGCCAAACCAAGGCTGTTAATGAGCTTGCCAAAGAAGATAAACCAGACGGGCACAGAGACTCCATGGACGATGGCAGCAAGGGAACCCAGGGCCATGAGAACATAATCCCAGAAATCTGCAAAAGAAAACAGCTTGTAAAAGGGCACTCTGTTCTTGGGTTTCTGCTCCTCCTGCTCTCTGCTACTCCCTGCTGCCTCCGTGCTGTTGCTTCTGCTTCTGCTTCTGCTCTATCGGTGCTCAATGCATAGTCCGAAACACACACAGTTTCTCACCGTCAACCACCATTGCCAAGCATATGAAAGCTTAATACAGAAGGAAAGAATTCCACTCTCACAAGACAGTGCAAGTCCAAATACAGTTTGGTGAGACTTAAATGGATGAAGACTCGTGTACGCTTAATGCCCCGTATTCAACTCTAATGGCATGAGTAACTATTTCCAAGCGGCCGTTCCTATAGAGCCATTAAATAACAGAGCAAGCAGGCAAAGCAGTATGAAGACTTTAGAGTCCCGATCAGATGGCACAGTGGCACATCTCAATCTCTTGCTGCAACTAACCATATCCAGATCATTGGACATATCCAAACCTTCAATTTTGCCGCTGCCCTTCTTTTCTGTAAATTTTTAATTTTAACCTTTCTCTCATCTCTATCTGTGAATGGTTTCGGATCATGGAACAGCTTTTACACATTTGTTAGTATCTATTAAATATTAAGGATAACAAAAAGGGCCGGCGATTCCTTGGCTGGATTCACGCACGCCACTTAGCTCTCCCATAACAACCCTACTGCAAATTCAATAGACAGATAAACGGGTTACTCGCCATTAATGAGCCCTTGTTCCAGGCTTGTGCCGTTTCTTCCACCAGTCATGCTCCCATCTCATTTGCTGCTTTCATGATTCTTCTCTAGGTTTAAGTTGGCATGAACTCTTCAACTGAATCTCCTTCTCTTAGCATGGGTGTGACTGAGAAGTACACGAAAACGCAAGCATGGACGATGCTCCATGGCATTACGCAAATATGGAATATTTGGACTGCTTTGCATGGATAGACATCTAGTGTGGCCAAAAAGGCGGTAGAACTGGGACTATGTTGTTTATTTAGAAGGTTTTAAGGTTGCGGTTGAGAGCTTGCTCACATGTCATGCGCATGAAGTTGATCTATCCAGGGTCGTCCATTATTCTTAGTTTGGGTTTGAGACCTTGATGAGATGATTATTTGTCACATGACTTGCAAGCATGCATGGAAGGCACAAAGACAGAACCAATGGTAGTGCACATGCACCTTGGTGTCGTAACCCACAAAGATAGAGCCAAATGGTAGCTCTAAGTGCATTGCTCATCTTTTATGTATAAAGTAGGTTGTAGATTCCATAAGTATCAAATATCTTTGTAGGCCAAGGCACTCAACAAGTCTTGTTATTATAAAATAAGGTTCACTTAGAGTAATCAAAAGCAAAGGCTACATTTATGCCTTAGGCGATTCAACCTAATGGATGATTTTGAAAGCAACGGCTAGTGGATATGTGCTTTTGTGTGTTAATTATCTAAAGATTGTCAATTAAGAGAAATGATTTGAAAGGTTTTCTTCATAATGGCATCATCATTGCATTAACCATTTTCTACTCTACAACTAGGAATGATTCATAAAGAAAATTAATGAGAGCATCACACTATGTACCTAATGTAATTCTAACCTCAATATCATGTAGGGGTCTCTAAGGGCTTATGTTGTAAGTTTGGGGTTGATTCGAGCATGATGAGTAACAAGTATGCCCAATGTCCAACTATATGATCTACAAGCATCACATTAGACCATGTCATAATCAATGGATGAAGCTAGGATGGTGTTTAGTTAGTATAACATCCAATTGTAGGTCACTATCTTCCCAATTGCACTTGTAGTAGTTTTTAATATATATGGTTAAGTGTAGTTAAGGCTTCTAATAATTGATGTTGCTAAGGCTATGAATAAAACTAATCAATAATAAATAAATTATTTATTTAATCTAATTAATAATAAAAAAATCTTAAACTAGCCTAAAGTGATGAGTGTCCAAGCCCTAATATGCTATTCACATCTTGAGCTAGTGTATCCATCGCTAGGATTACTAAACAATATGTTACTGTGCATACCAAGCTATACCATTGCTGGGATCACCAAACAAATATACATTATACTTGAAATTGGGTAACACTCATTCCATCATATGATTAATGTGTGATGGAATCATAAAAATTATGTTAGAAAAGCAATAAATAACAAAGAAATTAAATGTTGAAAATCAAATTTATTCTAAGTTAAAAATTTGTAATGGACTTAAATCAATCTTGATCTTTATTATTGTTTATAGAACTTGTCCATGTACATTCCACTCAAATAAAGACATTGTATAATTGACTTAAAACCACACTACGGATACACTCAATGACTGTTTATTGCTTCATGGAAATAAACAAGAGTCTAGCTAAGCTACTAACCAAATGCTACCATAAGTATAATAGGTGAATAATATTTATAGGCATTTATTGCAACTATGAACTTTGCATTAGGGCTATAACATTGTAATTTTATTGTTCATCATACCCCCACAAATGACTAAAAACTCATCTTCAAGTTATATAAAGATGGGACAAAGTTTTGTTACAAAATTTTTGGAAGTGACATTAACTAATAACAACTAACATGATAAAAGTCTAACTGCTCCATTTCAAAAATGTATTTATGTAGATGAATTACAAAAAATGACAAATAGATTAGACATGACACCAAAAGTCCGAGTGTCACTTTACAAAACTGTATTCGAATAGATGACTTACAAAAATGACAAACAGACTAGACATGACATAAAAAAATTTTAAAACTTGTAGGAGACCTTCAAAATTCTCTCATTAATAAATCTTTAGGTTATCCCTAGCAATGGTAAAGCTTCCTAACTTAGTGGCTCCTTGATGAGCTACGAGGTACCCCTACGCCTAACCATATGAATCACAGACATTCACATGCGATCTGGTCGAATTCTGTAGACTTTAATTACCAAGTATGCTAAAGCTAAATAGTGCGTTCGTGTTGTCCATTTGTTGTCTTCCCAGTCTCACTTGTGAAATGTAAATGTATGGTTAAGTGCGACTAAGGCATAAGATTTTTATTATTTTGTGTTTTATCAATTGATTGCCTAAAACAAGAATAAAAGTGAGAGTAACTAAGTGCTAAGGAAACTATTGTCTAATCTAGCCTAACACAAGTAACTGTCCCCACTTCCTGGACACATCTTGAACTTTGTGTAAACATTGCTGGGTTGTCAAATGCTAACCATTTTTGAGCTACCAAGTGTCATATGTATGTTCGAAGGGGCCGTGCTTGTGTATTTTAATTAGTTGCTTAATTAATCAATATTAATTGTTAAATAAATAACATTAATGTAAACTAAATAACATCACAATATATATAAATGCATAAGAAAGAAAGTCTCAAGTACTGCAAGCTGAACCACAGAGCTCGTCTTTATTTCCAACACAATGGTATGTTTAAGTATATCAATGCTTGAATAAAGCTCTAATCACACTTAGACCTCCTGCTATAGGCATTTGGAAAATATTCTAACTCTCAAATGAACAAACTGCAAGAGTTTTGGTACTTGACTACCAAAAACTATTCCCAATCATGCACCTGGGGGCTGTATTTATAAACCTAAGAATAACCCTATGATATCGAATGCACAATATTGCATAGTGGGCCATGATATCGTGTACCCAATATCGCGACCGCTCCAATATCGGAGCGTATGAAAAACACGATTCATCATACCCCCACAACTAAATGAAAACTCATCCTTGAGTACAGAAGAAGAGGAAAAATTCCTTTACAAAATATATTAGGAGGTGTGGACTATTTCATTGACATGCAGAGTGACATAGAGAAAATAGACAAATACAGAAGTGCTCAAGCATACAACATTACAATTGTGTACAAAATTGAGTGTTCATGACAATAGGAAAGAAAAACCTCAAATCCAATGGACATCCAACCCCTCTTGACAACAGAAGAATGAGGGAGAGGCAAAAAAGATATAGTGATCATGGACAATATCCTGTGAGTGATATTGTTGCATCCTCCTTGGTGAAGATAGTCCCGCTTCTAGTCCATGCTTCCCATTGCAATCACAACAAAATCAAGAATTAGTATATAAAGTGTAACATATAGCGGCTGAATACCATGTCATCAATGATTTTATCTAGCCAAGTTGTGATTGTGATAGATTGATTGCCTAATAATGTTAGTGGAAGACTGACGAATGGGTTAAGTAAGAGAAGCAGTCCATAAAATTCAAAAAAATCTTAACACAAGGAATACTAGAAAGAGGGTATAGAAATTCACAACAATAAAAAGAAGGAATTCACTCAAAATAGTTGTGAAGATGCATACAATTAGTTGGCATGGATGGGGTAAATAAAAATAATTTGATTATAATAATATCTAAGGGTAAAGAACTTAACTTAACCAAACCAAAAGATATGCAAGTGGATCCTTCCCAAAGTAGGCATAGGACTTTTATTCCCTTGCATAACTTCAAACCAAGGAGTCCATGGGCACCATGGATGATTAAGGGTTACGAAAAGTTAAGTACAAAAACCCAAAATAATTGATTGAGAAACCCAACACATCAAACCAGAACATTGAATCAAAACATGAAACCGGTAGTGAGGTGAGACATGAAAAGCATAGATGGATTAGAGAGAGAATGGAATGGAGTTCCTAATGATGATCACATGAAGTCCCTTGTGGAGTTTATGATTAAATGACTCGATAGGATCCATCCTCAATCCAAACCAAAAACCAACCACTTTCAGTGACTTTGCATCAACATTCTGAGACTAGTCCATTCCCTGAGACACAAGAATGCTCCCATGAAATAACCATCATTCCAAATTGGAGAAAAAGTAGGAAGTAAGAAAGGGTCTTAGTTATAGGAGACAAGACAAGTCCCATAACAAGTGCTTGTAGTCCTTTTATTTGGTTTAAGGGGTGTGCTTTGAATTCTCATTTTTTTGAATGGGAACCACACCATGTAAAGACCCATGTATTTTCATATTTATTTTGTCCAAGGGGTGTGCTTTGAATCGTCATCTTCTTTCTCTCTCTCTTTCTCTCTCTCTCTCTCTCTCTCTCTCTCTCTCTCTGATGAGGACCACACCATGCAAGGACTTATTTGACTTCCTATTGTGGAATGACACAGAACAGTGAGAAGCTCACGAGAACACCCTCGCACATAAGAACATGGAAAAGCATGAAGAATACTACATCCCTTTGAAGCCACACCCTATCCAAATGTTTAATTTTTTCCAAATTATGGAAACTACACAAGTCACCAATTTATTAAGGTTGCATTAATGAAAAAGGAACTGCATGTTTCCAAAACAAGGAAAACCATAGAGTGTGTGGATGGGTGGATGATGTGGACTCACTACTTGTTACATGAAAAGAAAGCATGTCCAAGTTGTCAATAATGACATTCAAAGTTAGAAACTAGACATCAACAATCAAATTACAAATGAAACATACCATCATCGAGTAGCACATTACCATTGTACATGACACCTTATTAGTAGAAAGAGTAGAGACACATACCAAATACAAGAAAATATAAAAGAAGGTAAAAGAGTATGCAATGAATATCAAATATACTAACAATGATGTAAAACAAAAACCTAAAAAAGATCAATAACCTGAAAAACAAAAAGCTGTAAAACTAAAAATGTGTAAAACAAAAAACTCAAAAGATTGAGCTAGGTAAAGTGTTAGTATGGGTGGCCATCTCCCCCATAACTAAGTTGGAAGGGGGAGATCCAAAAGATTGAGCATGGTTGTCCATCTAGCAAGGTGTCTATTGAGTTGGTTGGCTTGGGCTCATGGAAAGGCTTCAATTGTTGGGTGTTGACTAATTGTTTCTTATCTAGGCTATCAACTTTATAGATAATTATGGCCCTAGATGGAAAATTCTCATCAATAATGTAAGGTCCTTTCCAAAATTTTTGAAATTTGGTTTGTTGGGATATGTGTGCAAGATTCTAGTAGAGAACCTTGTCTCCTAGTTGAAACTTGACTTTTCTTATTTTGAGGTCATGGCATTTCTTGTTGAATGCCTTATGTGTTTCGTTGGATGATAGGGCCATTAACTGATTTTCATAGAGCACGTTGAGGTTCATTAATTGTTCTTTCTATGCTAGACTTAGATTTAGTTCAAGGTCACAGGCTGTAGAGAGTGTATGATGCTTAGATTGGATGGGCAGTGTTGGTAGTTTTCTATACACGAGCTCATAGGGAGAATAATCTATGGGCAACTTCCATGTGGAGTGATAGGCCCAAAGGGCATTGTTTAATTTGGTGCTCTAGTCCCTTCAGTACTTGCTAATGGCCACATTAGAATTTTTTTTATTTCCCAATTAGTAATCTTAGCTTGACCATTGGCTTGAGGGTGATAAGGTGTTGTGAGTTTGTGCTCAACCCCTAAGCACTGCATAAGTTTTCATAAAGTGGCACTTATAAAAGGAGTTCCATTATCAAAAATTAATGCATGAGGTACACCAAACCTATTTATGATATTTTTTTGTACAAACTGAGCAGCAGTAGTGGATGTACAGTTGATGACGGCTGCTGCCTCTACCTACTTAGTGCAATAGTCAACTGCGACTATGATATATGTCTTTCCATTTGACAAAGGTGCAGTAGTGGATGTATAGTTGGTGACAACTGCTACTTCTACCCACTTAGTGTAATAGTGAATTGCGACTATAATAGATGTCTTTCCATTTGACAAAGGTGCAATGGGACCCATAAAGTCAATGCCCCAAATATCAAATGGCACAAGAGGCTGAATCCATTTCTATGAACCCTCCATTCAAGCTATCATTCCACCATCCCTCTAACAATGATCACAAGCACGGACGAATTGGTGTGCATCCCTGAAGATTGTTGACCCAAATATCCTACCATGAGGATTTTTATGGTTGTGCATCTCCAAACATAATGCCCCTCACAAGGGCCTTCATGACCATCTTGGAGAATGCACAGTTG
Organism: Gnetum montanum; assembly: GCA_015680685.1. NCBI lineage: Eukaryota > Viridiplantae > Streptophyta > Gnetopsida > Gnetales > Gnetaceae > Gnetum > Gnetum montanum. The sequence continues at coordinate 23,616 of MNCI01027120.1, read as the reverse complement.
ATCTGTATTAGGGACACACCAGCATATTAGGCCATCGAGACATACTTTGTAAAGATTCCCATTGATTTCCATGAAATGCTTGACCTAGTAAAGAAATTTTTATTTATTTCTAGTGTGTAGCCCTTGCAGTAGTTCTTGCTTGAGTAGATAAGTGACGATGATGTCATACCATTTTGGTTCATTAGACATTTGTGCATTAATAGCCCTTACAAGGAGAGATTTTTCAGGGAACTAATTAGATAAGGAGCTCTCTTTCTCCTTGTCATCCCATCTTAGCCATGATAAGTGATTAATGACAACATTTTTTACACCTTTTCGATCTACCATCATGAGATTGAACTCTTGCAAAATCATGAGCCACTGTATGACACAGGGGCTCACCATTGGTTTATTCATTAGAAATTGAATGGTGTTATGATCTGTGTGCATGAACACTTTATAACTAAGCACATAGTGCCTAAAATTCTCTAATGTGAACACCATTGCCATCAATTCCTTTTCTATGGTGGTGTAGTTCAACTATGCACCTACCATACTTCAACTTCCATAGTGAATGTGATATGGACGTTTTTGATCATCCATCTGTGTAAGCATTGCCCCCAAAGCATAATTTAATGCATTAGTCATCACATGAAATAGTTTAGACTAATCAAGTACTTGTAAAATTGGGGTTTCAACAAGCTTCTACTTCAGTTGCTAAAATGTTGTTTCACATGCAGGGGTCTAAATGAACGATGCATCCTTCTTTGTTAATTCCACCAACAGCTTGGCAATTTTGAAAAATTCTCGATGAAGTATTGGTAGTAGCCCGTATGACCAAGGAATGATTGCACTTCTTTAACTATTTCTAGTTGACGGGTTATTCCTTGGATGACCCTTATTTTTTTAGGGTCCACATTGATTCCTGCTTTTGAGATATGGTGCCTCAAGACTATGCCTTCTTGGACCATAAGATGGCTCTTTTGCCAATTGAGTCGAAGGTTTGTTTCAACACATCTCCTCAACACGTACTTAAGATGATCCAAGGATTTTTCAAATGTAGCTCCATAGGTAGAAATGTTATCCATGAAAAATTCTACCCCCCTACCAATTTGTTGTTGGAAAATGCTAAGGACTAATCGTTGAAATGTGGCTAGGGCATTACATAGACCAAATGACATCTGATGGTAAGAAAAAGTCCCCTAAGGACTTGTGAAGGTCATCTTTGCTTGGTCCTTTGATGCAATCCGGATTTGGTTATAACCACTATAATCATCCAAAAAGTTGTAATCGCTATGCGTAGAAATGATGTCCAACACTTGGTTGACAAAAGGCAAAGGAAAATGATCTTTGAAAGTTGCCATATTGAGCAGCTAAAAGTTGATGCACACTAGCCATTTGCTTCCTTTCTTAGGAAAAATCATGAGTGTACTAACCCACTCACTATCTACGATAGGGTAGATGAATCTCGCCTTAAGGAGTTGTTAAACCTTCTCTTTGAAAATTGACTTTAATTTGGTATTCAAACATCGCTGTGGTTGTCATTTCAACTTAACAATGGGGTTAGTGTATATCTAGTACTAGCATATTCTTGGATCTATACCAATGAGCTCGAATTATGACCATGACCATTTTTCCATAACCTTCATCAACATTTTCTTTTTTTCTATAGCAAGCTTGGAATTAATAATGATTAGCATTCCATTTTTCAAGAACACATACTCCATTCCAGCTAGTAGTGTCTTTAATTCAAGGGGTTCCTATTTAAAATTGTTAGGAATCTCCAACTCTTCTCAACTAACATCACCATTTACTCCTTTGGAGAGCTGGTGATGAACTTGCTTGAGTTCATCCATACTTGCAACATATTCATACATTAGGCCCTCAGTAGGTTTCATGCACAATGTATTGCTGCCAGAATTAGCTGTTAGCCACTGGGTGCCTTCTTGTTTTGTGGCTATTGTGCACAAACATCTTTGGATTTCAGCTTTCGATACACATTGCTTGCATGCAAAGATAGATGTTTGCTTCACTAACCATAAATTCTACACACAATGGCACCCTGAATTGTTGTACATGATACATGGAACCCTCTTCTTCTTGATCTTTCCAAATTCATTTTCTTTAGATATCTCCAAGGAAAGATCTCTAATGCCCATTTTGGCATCAATGGTGCTTAACTAGGTCCCATAATAATTGGGAAGTCCCTCTTATAGTTCTCCACCTTGATTACTAGGAAGTTAGTGGCATATGACCATCCACAAATGGTGGTTATGATGTCCTCTACTAGTCTCAATGGAATAGTGATGGACTAGTCTATTAGTTCCTACCAGATGTTTCTCTTCTTCAAGGGAGAAAGGTTCCACATCATGTACATCTCATGCAAGATCATATTAACACTGGAACCAAAGTTAAGAAGAGCTTTACAAGGATCATTCCTAGAAATTTGAAAATATACTAGGAAACTCTTGAGATCAGCTAACTTCCTAGGTAGGTTACCAGCTCGAATCCAATCAGATACAACATGGGTCAACATTACAGTATGGATTCAATAGGGATTTTGATCTGAAGGAGACTTAGATAAATGTGAGACATAGGAAGGTAGAGGAACAAGGTTATCAACCACTAATGTGTCTAAGGACTTTGGTGGATTGTGAGGTTAGAAGAAAGGTCTTTTCTTTGATCATGATTTCAACCCACCTGGTTGGTTAACCGGTTGTAGATTAACTGCCCTAGTAGCATTTCTTTGCTATGGTTGGGCAGGCAATTCACCCTGCATGGATGGAGCAGGTGGTAGTTATGTAGGAGATGGAGGAGTAGGTGTAGGAATAGAAGGAGCATGAGGGTAGTAGGTGGCATCCCTCCTTAGATAGGGTGATTGGTATACTTTAGAAGGGTAGTGATGAGGTTAGTAAGTGGCAACATGATCAGAGGAGTCTCGTGGAGGTGAAGGTTACTGAACATAGTAACCATAGGGATTTGGTTACTGATAAGGGTACTACTATCTTGAAGGTGCCAATGCCCACAATTGTGGTTGTTGGCACTGCTAGTACAATTTGTAGGGTTACAATGGAGTTCCACTTGGATAGTACTATTGTGGTTGGTGGAACTGTCAAGAATTTCCTTATGGATAAGGTAATCTTTTGGGTGTTTACCTTTGTGCAAGTCATGGATGTAAGGCATACATCCCAGATTCCTACAAGTGTGAAACAATTGGATAACATCCCTTAGGATATTCATAAAGGCAAATGTCACACCTGCCATCATCATCTAAGTTGCTATCTACAACCATCTCTATCACAATCATCTTACCCTTACCCTTGGATATGTCACATTTAGCTTCCTTACATCTTTGGTGCTCATGCTTACCACTCTGCTTCTTGGACTCTTCAAAAATTTTTAAGATAGCTTGAAACTTGTTGTCCATAGAGTTCCATAATTGGTCAACCTTAGTTGTGATTTCAGATTGCAATTTTTGGAGTGGCAAGGTTTTCTAGTTAACCACCTTATCTTTTGTTAACTCATCCTCACTGTCAAAAAATTGAACCCCCCTTTTGTGGATAGAAAGGTCCTTGTTATATTCCTCCACACTTTCTTGATTTCTTAATTCTCCCTCCTCCTTGGCTACTTGCTCAATTATCTTTTGGATCCAATGAGTGCTTAACTCTGTCAATCTCCCTTGAGCATAAATGCCAAGGATTTTCCTTGTTTCATACTGCAACTCATCTATGATATGGTGAAGTTGATCAAGCTAAGAGCATCCATGGCTAGGACACCTATGCAACAAAGAGTAGTATTGGCCAATAGCGGCATCCAAAGGCTCATGGTTTCTTTGGTTCCACCCTTGGATCTACTTCCACCCTTATCATTGAACAATTCCAACGTTGTACTCCACTGCCTAATTGATTCTGGCTCCAAGGATCGGTACCAATTTTCTACTTCCTTTATGAGTGTCCTTGGAAATAATTTGAACTTCTGCCAGTCATTCTTAATATTCTACAAGGCACATGCATCCTAGAAGGCCTAGAGATGACTTTATGGATTAGCATCATAGCCTCCCTCAAACCAAGGGATGTTGTTCATGTCCAGCCTCTTTATTTTGCTATCCTTTATGTGCCTTGTTGGAATCTTCACAGCCTTTGCAATGTTTACGATGCTCCAAGTGGCAAGTAGAGGTTCATCAAGGCCATGGTAATGGTACCTACAATGTTCTCTACTAACACCTCTTTCATGGAAATGGGTCTCCTTGGATTGTCCACACCTATGGTTGTGACTGTCCCAATGTCCCTTCTATTGTTATGGTTTGGTTAGTCACCTCCATCATGGTTATGCCCTCTATAGACATGATTTGAGCCAAAAGAAGAGAAGAAGAAGACAATGAAAGGGAAGATGAAGGAGAACTTGCTCTACGTTGATGCCTATCACCCTTTCTTTGATGATCATGACCACAATTGCGATGGTGACCTCCTTTTTCCCTTTTATCATGACTTGCCCCTCCAGATCCATTTTTTTCATTGGATTTGTTTTGACCAGAACCTAGATTATGAATTGTGAATTACACGTTTTGGTTGAGGGCCCCCTAACTAAAGTCAAAGAGAGGAGAATCACCAAAGAAGTGGTCAACTCCATCTAATGGGCCAAGCAGAGGTGGAAAAGTATTTAACCCCTTGCCCTTCACAAGCTCATGTTGGTGCTTCAACTAATGATCCCTTAACCTTTGTGCTTTAGTGGGATGATAATCCCTTGAATCAGGATCTCATATCTTGTACTCTTCATGAAGATGTTGAAGCCCATGTCATGTGAGCATTGGCTGGAGCATCACTAGAACAAATCGATTAGGTGGCAACACAATGTTGTCTTCCATGTCATGCCACCACAGCATTTCATCTTAATGTAAGATGAAGATGAAGTCTAGTACATACTCATCAGGATGAGCAGATACCACTGGGTATTGTTAAGGCACCTAGTCTGCCCTGGACAGAGATAGGCTCCTATGAGAAGAAGACATTTTATGTTAATGAACTTATGGGCAATATGTAGTTAAGATTTAATTTAATTATAATTCTAATTTTTATTTTTGTAAGATTTGACTCTTACAGTTCGAACAACAAGGTTACTAAATTTCACTTGGTTTACATAGAGCACGTAGAACTAAAGTCCCCAGCAACGGCACCAATGATGAGCGGTGAGATACCCCTACGCCCAACCATACGAATCATATGCATTCACGTGCAATCTGGTCGAATTCTTTAGACTTTAATTACCAAGTATGCTAGAGCTAAATAGTGCATTCATGTTGTCCATTCGTTGTCTTCCTAGTCTCACTTGTGAAATGCAAATGTATTGTTAAGTGTGATTGAGGAATAAGATTTTTATTATTTTTTGTTTTATCAATTGATCACCTAAAACAAGAATAAAAGTAAAAGTAACTAAGTGCTAAGGAAACTATTTTCTAATCTAGCCTAACACAAGTAACCATCCCCACTTCTCGGACACATCCTAAACTTTGTGTAAACACTGCTAGGTTGTCAAATGCTAACCATTTTTGAGCTACCAAGTGTCACATGGCTGTTTGAAGGGGTTGTGCTTGTGTATTTTAATCGGTTGCTTAATTAATTAAGATTAATTGCTAAATGAATAACATTAATGTAAACTGAATAAAATCACAATATATATAAATGCATAAGAAAGAAAGTCTCAGGTGCTGCAAGGTGAACTAAAGAGCTCATCTTTATTGCCAACACAATGGTGTGTTTAGGTACATCAATGCTTGAATAAAGATTCGATCACACTTAGACCTCCTGTTGCAGGCACTTGAAAAATATTCTAACTCTCAAATGAACAAACTACAAGAGTTTTGCTACTTGACTACCAAAAAGTACTCCCAATCGTGCACCTGGGGGCTATATTTATAGACTCAAGAATAACCCTGTGATATCAAATGCATGATATCACATCTTGGGCCATGATATCACATACATAATATCGTAGCCACTCTAATATCGAAGCATATGAGAAACATGATTCATCACTCTTCCTATCATTGCTCTATTGACTCCTTCCCTATCATATTAAACTTCTAAAGGATTGTTACAAATGTTTCTTGATTTATCCTTAGATCCTACACAGTCTAATCATTCTTGCTTAATTCAAAATTCATTGGGACTTCCCATGAACATGGCAATTTAGAAAATGTCTTGTTAGCTGAAATGAACTAAGTAGAAAATGTAGTACACTCTACTTTAAGTGCCATTACCCTATCATGTAGTTGGTAATCTCCCATACGTTTTGCAATGTTTTTAGCTATATCTCTTTGGTTTGTGAATTTGAACTTGAGAACCTCTAGATCCACATTAATTACTTGAAGATTTTGTTTATTTGGTCATGGAACTAGGACTCACATTCAAAGAGCATAAACATGGTTGTAGCTTGTTTCACCAATTTTGTTCTAGATTTTCTAGTTGTAAGTATTGCTAAATTGGCATAGTGCAAGTTGGCCAATTATAAATAATGAGTCAAGTCTTCAATTTGAATATCCTTTATTTTTTGTTTTGCATGACTTGTGACATTAATGGTTTCTAGGATATTTGATCATGTGACCATCCTAGGTTGTTACAATGTGGCATTTAGCTTAGCTTTGGATATCTTGATCTTCTTTTCATTGATCTCTTTTTGTAGTCCTATGTGATTCTAATAATATTTTTTGATTATTTCCTTTCATGTTGCATCATTCTTTCATGCACTAATCTCAATGGTCATTCATTACCTTATAGCTTAGATCTCTTTCATTATTAAATTACCATTTTCTTTGGCCAATCATGTGATCTCCAAATTAGCTTTCTTCATTTGTTCTCAAATGTAATAAAGGCTATCTTTAAGTTACTCTTTTTCCTTCTTGATTTTCTCCAACATCTAGCAGCTTGTTGCAAGGTCATTATTATCTCCTTATAACATAGTTGATAAGTAGCGGATATTTCCTATGCCCAATTATATAAATCACTAGCATGTACATGTGATTCGATCAAATTCTGTGAACTTATTTACCTAAGTAAACAATATTTCTCAATGGTGAATTACATAGTTCTAAGTCATTGTCTTCCCAATCTACACTTGTGTTAATCTATGCATATGGTTAAGTGTGGTTGTGGCACAAGATATTTATTTTTATGTTTTTTGTTATTTTCTATTGCTTGTTAATTGATTAAATGAATAAAGATTTAATGTTTAGATCAACTAAATAATTAACTATTTCATTAACTAACTATCCTATTGTAGAATATCCGTTCCTACTTTTCATACACATCCTAAACATATATTAATGTTACTAGGTTACCAAGTGTATGCTACTGGGCATACCAAGTATCTACTACTAGGATTACCAAATGTTACTATATTATGCTTGAAGTGGTTGTACTCACATTACTTATGAACTATAATATTAATTACTTAATAACAAGAAAGTAAATTACATGTAAAGAAAATTCTTAGAAAGTAAAGTTATGGTAGTCCAAGTGCTGCAATGGATAGAAGAAATATTGATTTTATTTTTGTTCATGCAAATGTATCCAAGTATAAATGCACTTAAATAAAATGTCATGCAATCACTTAAATCTTTGCTATGGGCACTTAGAGGAGAAATATTTTAACTTCCATGGAGAGAAACTATAAGAGCTTGGCTAAGCTAGGATTAACAAGTGCCATAAATATGAGAGACATGCACATTTATATAGGTAGTGCTTACATCAGCATTAATGTACCCACAACAACACATCCTAGGATACATTAAGAAGGATATGTTAATAGGATTGGATCGATGGGCATGTGTTAATGTAGTCATCTTAATGATGCTTCATCATACCCCTAAGAATGATTTAAAACTCATTCTTAAGTGAATAAAATTGGGATTGAGTTTCTTAAAAAATTTGGGGAAGTATGAAACTTTATTAACTAATTGATTAACTAACTAACTTTGAATAAATCTGAGTGCCATATTGTATGGATTATAAAAATGGGTGCAATTTTACAAAAAAAATTAGATACTTAGACAAAATTTAATAGGTGCCTATTAAACAGTTGGAGACATGATTGATGGGACATGATATCGCATCCCCCGAGATATCGCGTCTTCCCCCACGATATCGCGGTGTGCCGCCAAGTCTATAAATAAGAGGTGGCTCTCCCTTGTGTCTCATCCTAGGCTTAGACCGTAGTAAAAATCTGGCAGTTTGATCCCTCCAAAGATAGAATATTTTCCATGTGCCCATAGTAGGAGCTCCAAAGTGAATAGATCTTTATTCAAGCAAATATTATACCTGAACACATGTTTGTGTACAATAATAAAGATGAACTTCTTGGATAAACCTTGCAGTGCATGGAATAGGCTAAATAGGATTTTATTTATCGTTATTTATTTTTTACCATTTAAATGCTTTATTAGTTCATTAAATCTCTCTCAACCCTTCTCTTCTAGTTAAGTGCCTCAGTACGACTACTTCAAGCATGTGCGTTACGCTTGGTGATCCCAACAACGACTAGCATTTGGTAACCAAGGTTGCATTGGTTCAGGATGTGAACGATAAGTGGGAATGAATGCTGATGCTAGGTTAGTTAAGGCTTAGGTAGTTAGTTAAATTTAGTTAATTAGTCTCTTCACCCTTCACCTCTTAGCATAGGAGATAAAACATAAAAGACTATAAAAATCACATACCTCATACTTACTTAACCATAAAATCATGACAACTACAAGTTTGGGAAGACAAAGAATAATTAACCTTAAGTGTTCCATAAGGTGTGTAGGCACTTAGTCTGATAAGTTCGACTAGATTGCATGTGCTATGCTCGTATTCGTATGGTTGAGTGTAGGGGTGCCTCGCCACTCATCATTGGCACCATTGCCGAGGACTAAGTGTTTGTGCGCTAAGTAGAACATAGGAAATTATCCACATCATTGGGAGCTTAAATGAACCCTTAGGGTTAATTAAATGAAAAATTATATAATAGTTAAGTAGCACACCGAAATAAAATAACAATGTCTTCTTCTTCGAATAAAAGTAATTTACCACCTAGGGATCATACTAGAAAAAGTTGGCAGTCTAAAACACAACCAAAATCCACCAGTTCCTCAACAATACCGAGTGGTATATACCCATCCTGATGAGTATATACCATATTTTACTTTTATCCTCCATTAGGATGAATAGATGTGCTAGAGATACTTGCGAGGTAACATAGTGTTACCTCCAAATTGTGTAGTCCCTAACATGCTCCTCTGTGCTTCTAACTAAGGCCCTTCTCGCTTCCCATTCTCTCCTCCTTTATTTCGTCGGAATGGTGGTGGCTCTTTGGGAAGGAATTCTTGTTACTTCAAGGGGATGGATTGGTCGAATGCATTAATGCGAAGTCACTGGATGTGGTTTTTTTGAGGCCGAACTTGGAATGGGACCTGCTAAGTCACATTAACCATGAACTACACCAGGGGCTATACACCACCTTGTTCTTGAGACTCCATTCCATTCTCTTCTCTCCATCCTTCTCTCCATTGTTCACCTCATTGCTGATTGTATCATTAATGTATATTTTAGTTGACGCATTGTTTTCCTTTTGGTAAATTCTTGTGGTTAAGACTTTAACTCTTGTTCCAAAAGACATTCCCAGAGCCTACGGACTCTTTGAATGTGGGTTTGTCAAGGCATTATGGGCATGAGCCTACTTTGGGGAGGACCCACTG
>MNCI01027120.1:0-13799 GCA_015680685.1 Gnetum montanum | reverse complement strand
TTAAATTCTTTCCCTTAACATTTTGCAATTAATTTTATTTTGTTGATTTCCATCTTGACATCCACTTCACCGAAATTACAATTGTCTCTTTTTCTTCATCTTTCTTGTTCTTTTTCTTTCTCCATTCTATCGCTACCGAAGGTTCACTCTTAGTCATGGGGTCCAGACCCAAGTTTTTTTGATTTTCTCCTAACCCCTACACCTTCGGTAGTCACCATGAATATATCTCTAGACCCATATCAGCCATACCACAACTCAACCAATGGACTTTCACTAAGGCAAGGTATCAACTACATTGAAATTCATTTACCCTTGCTAATACAAGATTGTGTTGTGTGTGTAGATGGCAATCATGCAACAAGGGATTGGATTTGGAGGGAACACTTGGAATGGAGTAGTGCTAAAGCAGCTATGCAAGGAGCAAGATCAATGGAGTGCTCATGGATGGACAACGAAAGGCACAATCTTGGTGTTGGCAGCAGCAAAACTTCTTTCTCTCTCTCCTTCTCAGCTGCCAAATAAGGCTTGATATCAAATGAATAAGGTGTTCACTCTTGTTGTCGTGAACACCAGTTTTGTCTTGTCTTGTAATGATGATCTGTTCACATGTCATCCCATTAGTTTCATTTGAGTCAATAATCCCATACCATCCCAATATTTTGTAAGGAACTCGAGGACAAGTTTTTATTCAGTCATGGGGATATGATGGGATGCGACATTGCATCCCCCACGATATTGCATATGCCATATCGTGTCTTCCCCCGCAATATCGCAGTGCATCGCCAAGTCTATAAATAAGAGGCGACTCTCCCTTGTTTCTCATCCTAGGCTTAGACCATAGCGAAACTCTGGTAGTTTGATCCCTCCAGAGATAGAATATTTTCCATGTGCCCATAGTAGGAGCTCCAAAGTGAACGGATCTTTATTCGAGCAAATATTGTACCTGAACACATGTTTGTGTATGGCAATAAAGATGAACTTCTTGGATAACCTTGCAGTGCATGGAATAGNATGCTAGGTTAGTTAAGGCTTAGGTAGTTATTTAAAGTTAGTTAATTAATCTCTTCATCCTTCACCTCTTAGCATAGGAGATAAAACATAAAAGACTATAAAAATCACATATCTCAAACTTACTTAACCATACAATCATGACAACTACAAGTAAGTCTGGGAAGACAATGAATAATTAACCTTAAGTGTTCCATAAAGCATGTAGGAACTTAGTCTGTGGAGTTTGACCGGATCGCGCATGCTACGCTTGTATTTGTATGGTTGAGTGTAGGGGTACCTCACCACTCATCAATGATGAAGTCTCATATAGTGCCTAGAGGTGGAGGCTCTTGGGGCTTTGATGATCCTTCATGATATTCTAATGCTACTAGAAGCTAAGGCTACCTTGCTTCTATTGTTGCTACTACTATAAGTTTAAAGGCATCTAGGAGTGCCTTCATTTTCTCCTCCTTACTCCGTGGGTCATAGATAGTCTAGGTTGCTTCGCTTAGATTAGCTAATGTAGGGATGTTTCATGGGCATGTCAGTGAAGGAAACATCTACTTCACATTGAAGAACTAGGATGCAAATATTTTACATTCAACATTGAATGTTTTGACAAGGTTTTGGAGCTCCTTGTCATCATTCATCCTCCTCACTATGTTCTTAGTAACAATTTGTTGATCAGTGAACCTGCTTCCGAGAACTTCAAGCTCCATGTTAGCAGTCTTCAACTTTTGATTTGTATCCTTATGGAGCTTTAATTTTACCTCATAGTGAAGGTAGGAGCTGGCAACCTACTTCTCCAACTTGCTTCTTAACCTCTCTATTTTTAACATTGCCAAGTTTACATATTGGAGGTTGGTAAGATCCATGTATTTAGTCATTTCTTCAATCTACAACTTCTTTAGGTAGATTTTTTCATGCTTGTATATGTTTAGTCCATCAAATATGGGCTTCCATGCATTACCTCTTTGCTAGAGTTATTGGATGGCCTTGTTCACCTTCACCTTGGCCAATTTTATCTCATTTTCATTGATCTCCTTAAGTAGCCCAACCTGGTTTCTATAGTGATTCTTCACTTTCTTAAATTTTAGGGCTTTATTTTTTTATGTGGCTATCTTAATTGTAATCCTCTAGGGAATGGCATGAACCTTCTTTATTAAGAGATTTCTATTTTTATTTGCTAACCTCCTCAAATCCAAGTTTACTTTGGCAACATGATCCTACTGCTGGTGGATGTATTTGACCATCTGATCTTTTTGTTGCTCAGCATTACTTAGGCAATGGTTATCTCTAGTCAGTGTTCTTTGTCATGGCCATTGACATGGATGTGTTGAATATTGCCATTTTATTTCCATTCTTGGCCTTCTGATAGTACTATTGAAGCTATTGGAAAGCTTCATCTCATGTTTGCTTAGTCTAAAGAATGGCAAGATTACAGAGATGAGGTTATAGTTCTACAATTTTGGTGGCCAATCATTGATTGGTCATGGTGGCCTCCTTAAGTTGCGCATTAGTGATCAAGAACTTAACCATTAGCTCTAATAGTTATGACTGGTTGGTTATGATATCATATAGAAGATCAAAGATCTTCAAAAGTGGTTGCTTGACTCCTGTTAGTATTTACAACACTTCTTCGTGTTGGGTAGAACTTATCCACAACTCCCTACTCCTATTAATACATGGATATCTACCATGAAAGAGCATTAAGGGCTTCTGTAACTCTGTTATCCATCACCTTTATGGCTATCTCTTAGCCCTTTTATGGCATTACCAAGACTATTACTCCTTCTCCTTCCTCCAACATGAAAGAGAAGGTTGTTGCATTTCTCAAAATTTTAGGGAATGCTTGTCTGAGAATGGACATAGTAATCTCCCTAGTACTTGGATTAGGTCTAATGGGTACCTTATTTCATTGAGCAGAGAATAGTGACACCATTTCATTATTTAGCAAGCTCATGATCCTTGTGACCTCATTTAAGTGGCTCATGGCTAAATGGTAGACGGATGATTCTCCACCATTGATAGATCCTTACTATTATTGTAGTTGTTGCTCCCAAATTTTTCAAAGGTACTCAGTAGTTGCAATCATCTCCGATTTAATTTTTGGGGTTGTAGGTGATGATGGTGATGGCTACTCCTCTTCTTGAAGGTTTGCAATAGCTTTATCTTTCATCATCTTCTATCATAATGTGGCAAGAGCACAACAAACCACATCATTGGAATAGAGGATCATTCCTTCCATTTTGCACAATTTTTTGATTAAGCATGGAAAGGAGAATGTATTGCTACCCTTCTTTTTTTTCTTGAAACACTTTTTAATTTCAAGGAAGATGAGCTAGGGTAGGTTGATAGGGAATTTCTTGGTTAGAGTTGCACATGCCCTAGTAGAGAAGATAGTTACCTTACTTGGCCTCATTGTTTGGTCTAGGTGATAAGCCGTAATTATAAAGTAGGCTATCTCCACCTTTTCAAGGTATCATACTTCTTAATGTCCACTCCATAGCACTGCTAGACCCATTTTTTCTTTACTTTAGGGTCCCCCTACATGGAAATTTCTACAAGCTTTGTCCAAGTGTTTGGAAAACTAAGGGCTTTTAACAATGGCTTTAATTGAGTAGTTGACAGTAAAATCCTTAATCTTCACTAATGCATCTCCTTGTTGGTTTCTTTAAAATAGGTAGGTTTCCTCCATGTACCACTCTCCACTATTGAAGAGAATGGACCATAGAGGAGATCCTTGTAACTACCTTCTGACCTCCTCCAATGCCAAATCCAAGAAGGGTTCAAAGTTTAACTCTTACAAGACACAACCTGAGATCTCCTTGGTTCTAATCTTCTAAGAAGGCTTCTATGAGCATGACCTCTAAGTTAGATCTTGGTCTTGGAGCCTTTTCTTGCATGGATTGACATGTTTCCATAGTAGAAATCTACCCAGAAAATTCAACTTCAAGTTCCTTCCAAAGAGGCTTAGTAGCATGCATAACCTATGCTACTTGCTTCTATGTTGTTTTTACTATTGCCATCATTAGCTCCTTCCTCCTTAGGGCCACATCTTCCTTGGTTGTGATGGCTCTCCCACTTGTGGTCCTTTTTTGGGCACCATCTATGATGACAAACATAATGTACGATTAGCTCTATAGTTCATAACTTTTGTTCCTTTGAATACCTTCCTTCATTACGTTAGGTTATGTTAATTATTTAGGTATTAAGAGTTTATCATTAAGTTCTTTTTTTATGATTTCAAGCTAGTGATATTATTTTATTCATAGCTAACAAAGTTTTTTCATTGATCTTAACCCTTTATGATTATTTTTTAAATAGTTTATTCATGGGAAGTTAGAAAAATTCAAAAAAATTTGTATGATAAGCCTAAGGTTTGAGGCCCCCATGACATAAAGTGTACCTCCAGTGGCTTGAGGATTGAAAAATGGATGAAATTGGATAAGAAGTTTAGAAGTTATGGTTCCTAGAATGTTCTTTGGCTATAAAAATGTCAAAAACTCCTCTAGTGCTTTGGAAAAATGGTGAAAAATGAGGTAAGTGTTGTGCTTATTTATAGGCGTTTTGTCTTACATTAACATGGATGCATCAACCAGGCTATGTCAAATCATCCTACTATGTCAATGTAGCTATTCTCAGCTATATTTTTCACTTGTAAATGAAGGAATTTTGAGGTAGTTTTGGGCAAAATGAAAGCAAAATGAAAGCCAAAAAGATGTAAAATGATGGTAACAATATGAAAGAGGGTATGTTTGGTTAATTGGAAGCAATTAGAGTGGATTGGATGAGTTCTTTGAGGATGTTCCAATGTCAAATAAAGATAAATTAGATGTGATAGTGCTATTGAGATTATTGATTACATAAGTAGCTGATGGAAGGGATTTTAAGTTAAGGTAGAACAAAGGAATGCAAGTGGGTCCTCCTCAATGTAGGTGTATGTGCCTATTATGCCCTTGCATACCTTCATCACAAAGAGTTCGTGGGTATCAAGGATGATGAATGGTTGTGTTAAGTTAAATTCCATACCTTTGGAAGGAGTTGTTCTAAGATTATGCTATCTAGAAAACAAACGTATCAATTTGTCATGGTATGAGGCAGTGAGATTGTAGAAAACAAAGTGAGTAAATGGTAGAGAGACTAACCGGTGGATAGATAATCTACATCTTGGTCACATGAGATTTTTGGTAAAACTTTTGATTAAGATGATTTGATACCAATTCATTTCAAGTCTAAACCAATTCCATTCCATTTATAGTGATCTTGCATTGACATATTCCTCCTTTTTGATGATTAAAAGTTCATGAGAACCCCAAAGGACAACCATCATTCTAAGAGGAGAAGAAAAAAGAAGTAGAGAAGATGTTAGTTAGAGGGATGCCTTTAAGCATGGGTAACATGTCTTTCTAACTTCATAACCAGTGCTTGTATCCCATTATTGAGTCTAATGGGTGTGCTTTATATTCTTATTCTTTTTTTTATGGGAACCACACCATGCAAAGACATGCTTCCTTTTATGGTCGATAATAGAAGTGATAATATACTAGTGGAGTATCATAAAATTTAAGAAGAAAGTTGAGAAGGAAACACATAAAATCCCCTTGAGGTTACATCCTTTTTCATTTCCCCTTTGTCATTTCCTAGTTCATTAAGTAATAAGATGACTAGTTACTTTTAGTTGTAATGTGAAAGAACCTTCATGCTTTTAGGATATTGATTTTCCATGGAATGACTAAAATGGGTGGATGTTGTAAACTTACTACCTGATACCACTAGAAAATTAACAAATTATTAGTAGAGAACATAGTCCAAGGAAAACATTTGGCCTTTTGGTTAATTAATCATAGTATTGATAGTTTTCTTAAATCAATTTCCAAAATTTATAGTAGCAATGAACAAAATCAAAGATTTCCAACAAGACAAGATGAAATTAATATAGAGGAAAAGAAAAGAAAATATATAAAATAATCAATTAAATATTCAAGAAAATGGAAAACATATAAAGAACATTGCAAAACAGAAAGGTCAAAAATTGGTTAGCCTCATCAAGATGTTAAGATGGATGACCATCTCCCTTATGACTAAGTTAAGAAGAGGAGATCCAAAAAATAGAGCATGCCTATTCCTATGAAGAGGTGTTAGTATTGTTGATTAAATGGGGTTCCAAGAATGAGTTAAGTTACTGTATGTTGGATAACATATGTTTTTAAGGGATGATCTAGTGGTAAACTGTCATGGCCCTAGAAAAAAAAGTTGAATGGATTATTGAAGGTCCTTCCCATAACATTTGGAACTTAATGGGTTGTGGTACATGCATGGGATTCTAATAAAGAAGTTTATCTCTAAGTTGGAATGTAACTTTTCTTATCTGTGCTTCATGATATTGTTTGTTGTGTGCCTTAGGAACTTCATTCATCATTAAGGATATTCTTTGATTCTCATCTAGCACATTGAGTATCATAAGATATTCTTTTAGGGCTATATGAAGGTCCAGGTCAAGCTCATAGGCCATTATCAGTGTACAAAGTTCAGCTTGGATTAGAAGTTTGAGTAACTTTCTGTATACTAACTCATGGGAGAGTAGCCTATATGAAGCTTCTAGGTTGAATGATGGGCCCAAAGAGCATTGTAAAATTTGGTACTTTGGTACTTCCTATATCTACTGATAGTTCATGTTAGAATTCTAGTGATCTCCCTATTAGTGACCTTAGCTTGACCATTGTCTTAAGGGTGATAGGGTATTGTAAATTTATGTTGCACCTCCAAGCATTGCATTAATTTCTGAAAAGTAGATCCTATAAAATATGTTTCATTATTTGAAATGAGTGCTATAGGCATACTAAACCTGTTTATCACTTGTTGTTATACAAAATGAGCTATACTTATAGATGTATAGATATCTATGGCTATAGATTTTGCCCATTTGATGTAGTAGTCAATAGCAACTATGATGTAGGCCTTTCCATTTCACATGGGAGTGATGGATCCCATGAAGTAAATGCCCCAATGATTAAAAGGTTTCAGTGGTTGGATTTACTATTTTTGCACTTCCATTCATACAGTCATTTCTCCATGTTGTTGACATCACTTGCATGAATAGGAGAAATGGTGAGCATCTCTAAAAATCATTGGCTAAAAATATCTTGTCATGATGATCTTTGTAGCCATTCTTCATCCTGTGTAATGGCCCCTACAAGCACCTTTAAGATCATCTTGGAGGATCTGCAACTAATCTACATTAGGCCATCAACATAAACGTTATAAAAGTTACCTTGAATCTCCATGTAATACGTGAACTACTAAAGAAACTATTGCTTCTTTTTATTATCCCATTTTGCAAGAGTCTCCTATGTGAGAATATAGGAGAGAAACTCATTATACCAGTTTGTAATCTTTGGTTTTTGAACATCAATGGACTTAGAAAAGAGGAGTTCATCTAGAAATTAATTAGATAATCATTCTTTGTCCTCCTTTCTATCCCATCTTAACCGAGACAAATAATTTGCAACTATGTTCTTGCTTCCTTTCCTATCCACCATGGGAAGGTCAAATTCCTACAAAATCATCAGTCACCTTATAACACAAGAATTAATCATTGGCTTGTTCATTAACAAACAGATTGAACTATGGTCAATGTGTATAAAAATGGAATATCCAAGTACATAGTGCCTAAATTTTTCCAAGGCATACATCGCTTCCATGAGTTCTTTCTTCATTATGACGTTAAGTTGTGTGTCCAAAATTATTTTCTTGCACGATAGATATAGTATGGATGTTTCTAATCATCAGTTTGTGTAAGCACCACTTCCAACACATAGTTAGATGCATCTGTCATTATGTGGAATGGCCTGGACCAATCTGGGACATGTAGAATGAGAATTTCTATAAGCTTTTACGTTAATCACTGGAATGCTTATTTGCATTCCTTGGTCTATTCAAAGACTACATATTTCTTTGTTAGCTCTACCAATGGCTTGAAGATCTTAGAGAAATTCTCAATGAAGTGCCTATAGTAACTAGAATGGCTAAGAAATGACCTCACATCTTTTACTATTTGATGTTGCTTGGTTATTTCTTGGATGAAAATTATTTTTTTTGACTCCACATCAATCCATTTTTCTAAAATATGGTGCCCCAAGATAATGTCATCTTGGATCTTCAAGTGGCTCTTTTGTGAGTTGAGCCATAGGTTTGTTTCCACACATTGTTTTAACACCTGCTCTAGATGGTTCAATGCTTGTTCAAAGTTGGTATCATTGGTGCAAAAGTCATCCATGAAGACTTCCACACCACTACCAATTTATTGCTGGAAGATGCTAAGTACCAAGCGTTGGAAAGTTGCATGAGCATTTCAAGACCAAAAGACATCTTTTTATATGTAAAAGTTCCATAGGGACTTGTAAAAGTTGTCTTAACTTAGTTTTCTAGTGTGATTTGAATTTGGTTATAACCACTATAATCATCCAGAAAATTGTAGTAATTATCTTGCAAGTGTATCCACTACTTAGTCCACAAATGACAATGGAAAATGATCTTTGAATGTAGACATATTTAACAGACTAAAGTCTATATAGGCTCTCTATTTTCTTCCTTTTCTTAGCAAAATAATGAGTGGGATCACACACTCATTGTTTGCTATAGAATAGATGAATCATGCTCAAGAAGTTGTTCCACTTCATCTTTAATAACTTGCTTAAGCTTTGGATTCAATCTACTCTATAAAGACCTTGTTAGCTTCATAGAGGAATCCATATAGATCTAATGCTAACATATGCATGGATCTCTTCTAGTTAACTCATGATATGACCAGGTAAAAGCTATTGGTCATTTGTTTACAACTTGTAGCAGCTTCTTTTTCTATTCTTTGGTAAGATTGACATTGATAATTACTAGCTTAACATTATCAAGAAAAACACATTCTAATGTTTCTAGTAATGTCTAAAGTTCAAGGGGCTCCTGCCTAAAATGAGTAGGGATTTTCAACTCTTCCCATTTCATTTCTACTTCCTTGTGGAAGAGTTGGTTATGAATCTACTCCATTTCATCCATGTTATCAATATACACACTTATGAGGAGCTTCGCTGATTCCATTCATATTATTAAAGGAGTGCTATCATCTATTGTTAGCCACTATGTACCTTTCTATTTTATGATTGCTACATATAGACACCTTTGAACACTTGATGTCTTGACATACTTCTTGCATGCTATGATGGATGTACTTTTTATGGTTCATACCTTTTGCACACAATGACACCATGTGTCACTATATGCAATGCATGGAATTTACTTCTTCTTTATTTTTTTAATTCATGTTCCATGAAGATTTCCAAGGAAGGATCTTTGATCCTCATCTTGGCATCAATTTTGCTAAGCTAAGCTTTTCCCATGATGATAGAAAAGTTCCCCTTATAATTATCCATGTGGATTACCAAAAAATATGCTATATATGGGCAACCACAAAAAGTGATCAGAATATCTTCTATCAATCCCAAAAGAATAGTGATGGAAGATCCAATCTAATAATGCATTTCTTGAGTGAAGGCAGGTTCCAAGTCTTATACATTGCTTGAGAAATTAAGTTCACCATAGAACCTGAGTCTAGTATAGCCTTACATGGATCATTTTCTAAAATCTATAAATAAATTAGGGGACTTCTAGGATTAGGTTGTTTCCTAGAAAGATGTCCTTCCTTAATCTAGTTTGTTACTACATGAGTCAACATGACAATATGAACATCTAGGGATTTTTTATTTCAAGGCTACTCAATTGTATCTTTAGAAGCAATGAATGCAGGGTTAGCAGTCATAAATGTCTACAAGGATTTAGAGGGATTGTTGGATCTAAGGAAAGCCCTCTTTCAAGGCTTATGCTCAGAATCACTTAGATGGTCATCGAGTTGTAAGTTCATTGCCCTTGTTCCATTCCATTGTTGAGGTTGTGATGGAATTTTCCCTTGCATAGGTGATGTGGGTAATAAGGGAGTATTATTAGAGGATGTAGGGTAAGTTGGTGGATATGGAGGAGGATAAGTGAAATAAGTCTCAATTCAGTAAGTAGGTGTTCTATAATATTCTAAGGAATTGTAGTGATGATAGAAAGGAGTGTGGCTTACAAAGCCACAAGGAGATATGAGTTTTTAGACATGTGTTTGGATGTTGGTAAGGATATTACTACCATGGTGGTGACATACTTCTAAGGTTAAGGTGATGCTCCACTTCAATAATATTGTGGTGAGTGGAAATTTTATTGATAATTACCTTGTGCATAAGATAATGTCTTGGGTGGTTTTCTTCTTGCTAATTTTGGATTTAACACATTCACCCTAGATTCTTACAAATGTGACACTATAGGACAACATCCTTTTGGATGTCCATATTAATAGATGGCACATCCTTCATCATCTATTTTTGAATCTACAACCTCATCAACTATTGCATCCTTACCTATTTGTTGATACTAGTTCCTACTTGTATCTTTTTTTCTTCTTCTATGTATATTTCTATTTGCCTCTTCTGTTTCCTCCTCCATAATTTTAAGAGTATTTTTGAACTTCTTATCTAAGGAGTTCCAAATTTCGTTCACCTTAGCTGATATTTCTATAATAGATTTCTAAATCAACAAGGTTTTCCTTTGCACCAATTCATCTAGTGGTGCCTCCTCTAAATCACAAAAATGTACCTTCCTTTTATGAATGGAGAAGTTTGTATTATATTCCTCTACACTTTCTTGCTTTTTTAACTCTCCTTCTTCATTTTTCACCTAATTAATTAGCCTTTGAATCCAATGTACTCTCATTTTCTAGAGTCTCCCTTAGGCATAGACTCCTAGAGTTTATCTACTTTGATTTCAATGTCCATTTACTATGTGGTGAAGCTGCTTCCTTTGAGAAAATTCATGGCCTAGGCATCAATGTAAGAAAGAATAATACCTATCCAAGGCTACATCCAAGGATTTATAATTATCTTATTTCCATCCTTGAATTTCTTTTCTCAAGTAGGACACCCTGGAATATGTCTAGTACTTATCATTGAATAGCTCCAGCATTTTACTTTATCTAGAAATGGATTCCAACTTCAAGGATCAGTATCAAGTTTTAGTTTCTTTGATGAGTGTCCCTAGAAATAATTTGATATTTTACCACTCATCCTTAATGTTTTGTAAGGCATAAACATCATGAAAGCCTTGTAAATGATGTTGTGGATCAACATTGTACCCTCCTTCAAACTTAGGAATATTATTCATTTTAGTCCATTTAATTTTGTTATTCCTTTGATGTCTAGTAGGAATTGAAACTACTTTTGAAATGTTAAGCATTTTTCTTATAACAAGTAATGGTTCATCATAGTCATTGTATTCATGGTGGCTCCTTTCATGGTTGTTTCTCTAATGATGTGACTTGCTATGCCTTTGTTCTTGAGAATGCTCCTCTTCCTTTTGTAGTTGACTATGCTCCATTTCCCTATCACTACAATGAGACTTTGGATCATCTCCATCTCAATTCCAATCATTTCTTCTTTGGCCTCGGTCATGGTTCTTCCTATAAAAGTTTGATGAGGAGGAGGATGGTGAAGGTGAAGGGCTAGGAGAGTGGTGCTTACTTGATTGTCTTCTATGGTTGTTTGATCATTCTTTCTACTTTTCTTTGTATTGTTCTTTTTCTTTTAATGAATGACTAGGAAATCTTTGCCTTGAATTTCTCTTAGTTTTAGACTCTATGCTTTCCTCACCCTGGTTATTCTCCAAGGTTGATTGCAATGATGGGTAAAGTGTGCCTTCCTCACTAAAAGTAGGAGAATCTTGATGTTGATATTTCCATGAGGAAAAATTCAAGGCCCTCCTTTTCTAACTATAAAAATAATGATTTTGGAACCCTCTTACTCTTGGAGGCTTCATAGCTTGCCTCCATGTATCAATCTTTTCTAACCTAAGAATCTATTACCTAATAGTCTCTAGAGGTATGGTCTGTTAACTCATACTCTAGAATAGATGATTCAATTAGCAACTTCAAGAGATTGGCCATGAGAATTATGAGAATAGACTAATTAGGAGGTAATAAAATGTTATCCTCCATATCCCTTCAACATAGCTATTCATCCTGATGAAGAATGAAAGTGAAATCTAGATAGTAGGGATCCAGATGAGCATAGATTACTTTCATTTATTGAGGCTTCTCACCGGTAGGCCTTTTGGTTCTATCATACTGCTAATTTGAATCTTCAACATGTGGGGGTGAATCATTATTATGAGAAGAGGCCATTTTAGTGATTTTAATAAAGTGTGCTCTGATAGAATATTATTATTACTATTTTTTCTAAAAGATAATTTGTTATGTTTTCCTTACAACAACTTTGTATGGATTCACTATTTAATAATACTTAGCACACTTAGCTAAAGTAAGTTCCTAGCAATAGTGACAATGATGAGTAGTGGACATTCTCTATGTCCAAACATATGTATCACTAGTGCATATGTGTGATCTAGTCAAATTCCATAGACTTATTTCTATAAGTGTCCAATATTCCTAAATGGTGAATCATGTAGTTATGAGTCATTGTCTTCCCAATTCACATTTATGTTAATCTATGCATATGGTTAAGTGTGGTTGAGGCATAAGATATTTATTTTTATGTTTTTTTTATTTTTTCCTACTTGCTAATTAATTAGATGAATAAAGGTTTAATGTTTAAATTAACTAACTAATTAACTCTTTCATTAACTAACTATCCTAATGTAGAGTATTTGTTTCTACTTTTTGTACATATCTTGAACATATATTAATACTGATAGATCACCAAGTGTATACTACCAGGCATACCAAGTATCCACTACTAGGATTACCAAATGTTAATATATTATGCTCAAAGTAATGATACTTAGATTGCTTGTGAACTATAATATTAATTGCTTAATATCAGGAAAGTAAATTGCATGTAGAGTAAATTGTTAGAAAGTAAAGTTATGTTAGTCCAAGTGGTGTAATGGATAAAAGAAATCTCAAATTTATTTTTCTTCATACAAATATGTCTAGGTATATATGCACTTGAATAAAATGTCATACAATCACTTGAATCCATGTTGTAGTCACTTAGAGGAAAAATATTCTAAGTTATACGAAAAGAAACTATAAGAGTTTGGCTAGGCTATGACTAATAGGTTTCATAAATGCAAAGGATATAGACATTTATATAGGCAATGCCTACATCAGTGTCAATGTACCTATGTCAACTCATCCTAAGATACATTGATGGGGCTGCATTAATGGGCATGTGTCTATGTAGTTGTCTTAATGATGCTTCATCAATACTGATGGTCTTGTTCAAAGCATGCATCTCTACCCAAGCTTAAGATGCATTTCACAATGTCTTCTTCTATTTCACCTATGCTTTGCTACTAATTAGATCAACTTATTAGTATAAAATTGGTAAAAGCTATTTGGAAAATGAAAATTTCATAGGATCATTTGGCTACATGTGGAGTTGGATGATTTTATCTTCCATTCATTATGCATCTAATTTGATTCTTGTAATTGGGCTTCAAACAATGCCAATTTACCCTTGGTGGTAATCAACTTAGATTACAAGGTTGCAACATTCTCAATAATATCAAACAATGTTTCTATCAGTTATCTTATCTGGAGCAATATCTCCAATGCCTCTTCATGTTGCTTTGAAATCATGCTTCCTTTCAATATTGTTCCCATTCCTACAAATATTTCAATATCTATAGTGATACCAAAATTTGGAATAGGTGTTGTAGAGATGTTGAGGGCTTCATTAATGTGATCAATTTGTACTTTAATTGCT
>MNCI01027119.1:7068-26622 GCA_015680685.1 Gnetum montanum | reverse complement strand
GTTTGATATTTTTCATTAAAGACTTCTACCATTGTTGACCAGCGTCGTATTGAATTTGGTTTTAACGATCTATACCATACTTTTTCTTGGTCAACGAGTGTCATAGGAAAGAGCTTAAGTTTTTTCCACCAATTATCAATATTGTTCCATGTATAGGCATCATAGAAGGCTTGTAAATGTTGATGCAGATCTAAGTCATAGCCTCCTGAAAATGTAGGAAAGTTGTTTAAGTCAAGCCTAGGTAGTCGGCTCTCTTTACGATGCCTATGTGAGATTCGAACAAACTCTTGTATTTGTGTTAAGCTTGTAGTGGCAAATGGGGGTTCATCATCATCAGGTAAGTTATGTCTTTGTGTGTTGGAATGACATTGTTTTCGTTCATGTTTATAAGAAACCCCTACTTCGGGTTGTATACTCCAATCTTCATCGTCATATAGTTCGTTGGTTCTCCAATGAACTTCCTCACTAAGTGTGGCGTTATTATTATCTTGTAGGAGAGGCATTGTTGTGAAGTTGTGTGTGAATTTATGTGTGACTTTTTATAATTACTTCTTTCTAAGAGATATATCGTTAAGTCCTATACAATGACCTTGTATGATATAACTAATCTAGATAACTAGCACCGTCCCCGGCAACGACGCCTATGATGAGTGGCGAGGTACCCCTACACTCAACCATACGAATACGAACATTCTCACGCGCGATCCGGTAGAACTCCACAGAAACTAGTTGTGGCACCTAGACAGTTATCCTTAGGTCGTAGTTCGTTGTCTTCCCACCTAGACTAGTGTTATATTTGTCAGGTATGGTTTAGTCCAGAGTGAGGTGTATGATGTGTCCCTAATCTAATGCTACTCCTGAAGGTAGTGGAAAATAATATTAACCACGCTAAGCTAGGAGGAAAAGGTAAGAAAGTCTAATCTAGCCTAAGTAAGATGAGCAGCCATTCCTTGATCATCCATACACATCTTGGACCTTGTGCATGACTACCACTGGGATTACCAAGCGCAAATCCTAGGTACATCACTGGGTTGCCAAGTAGTCACACTTAAATGCTCGTAATCAAGTCGTACTCATTCCGCGTTACTAGGACATAAGGGTGAGAGAGAAAGCAGTAAATAACATTTAAATAAATAAATAATTAAACAACAAAGTGAATGCTGCAATGATGAAGTAATCTCGATCTTTATTGCCGGCCATGTGTGCGTCCAAGTACGTCACACTCGAATAAAGAATGCCATACAATTACATTCACCACACTGCGGGCAGACACGGGAAAATAATCTATCTCTGGAGTGATCAATCTGCCAGAGTTTTCCTACTTCTACTCTAGATGATAAACAAGGGAGAGCTGCTTCTTATTTATAGACATTGCGATGGTCTGCAATATCACGTATGCGATGCGATATTGCAGGGGAAGATGTGATATCGCGGCCCATGCGATATCGCATCCCATCACTTGTCAATGTATGTTGAGTAATTGATTACACAAAATTCATTATATTTGAAACACAAAGTTAAAATTCATAACTCTAACTCAGCACACTATAAAACCACTATCTCAAACCATGACATGACTTCAAACAAGGATACATTATCACCTGCTAAGGAACTACAAATAAGCATTAACAAAATTGAAGAGGAAGAAGACTAGAGTATGCCAATGCAGACAAGGATCTCATATGCTCATCACAATCCTTACTATCCTAATTTCATCTTCATCTTTCATCAAGACAACTAGTTAAGGTGGAGAGATCTTCAAGGGAACATTGTTCTACCATGAAAACGTTCAACACTCATCATGCTCCAAATTTCTCTCAGGGGGATGAAACTAAGTGAGGCACTTAGAGGGTATCATGTGACCAAACACATGACTAGACCCTATGAGCCCATTGAGAAGTAGTTAAGAAGAAATAAAGTCATGGAGGCTAGGCATGATCAAATAAAAGGAAATAAGGTCAACTCTCCTATTGTCTTGGAAGAGCTTGATGGAGATGAATTTATAGCTAAACAACTTCACCAAAACAATGAGTTCTAGTCACAAAAGCTTATCATATTATTAGAGGAACCTGTTAAGAATCAATCACACTCTGACTTAGCAAAGACACTCAGGCGGAAGGTAAAAGACTCAAGGTAAAAGTAGGACTCAAGGCCAAGAGTTCCTACTAGATATCATAGAGAAGAACATCAGAGTCATCATAGGAGGACAAGCTAACACCATTCTCCTATTGCCTCATCTGCATCCTCACGATTAATAGAAGCCTCTAATAGAAGGAGGCAAAGGTATAGAGACCATGATAGGGAAGAGAGGAGAACTCATGATCATCATGACTATACTCAAGATATTCTAATTCGGAAGATGAATAGTACGAACAACGTAAACGTAGGGATCGTAGACATCATGAAAGGGATGAGCATAGAAGGGGGTACTACTACAATAGGGTGCTTGAACTTGATCAAGATGATGAAACCTTGATGGGAACTTGTAGTATGATTAACATATAGGAAGTTGTACGCATTCCAACCAAGCACGTGAGGAATAGTTGTATCAAACTACGTGATATGCACAACATGCCAAGATTTGAAGATGGCTATAATGTTGATCCACAACACCACCTTCAAGCTTTCCATGATTCTTGTGCCCTACACAATATCAAAAGTGACTAGCAAAAGTTAAAGTTGTTTCAAAGAACACTTGTGAAGGAGGCATAGAGTTGGTACCAATCACTTGAACCTGAATCAATCAAAAGATGAAGTACCATGTTACGAGCTTCAATGATAAGTATCAAACCTACTCATAGGTGTTTAACTTAAGAAAAAAAATCCAAGGATGGAAACAAGGGACTCATGAAACCATTGATGTAGTAATGAGTAGATACTACTCACTACTACATAGATGCCTAGGCCATGAATTCTCACAAAAGGAGCAACTAAGGCACATTGTAGATGGGTTGCAAAACAAAACTAGGGAGACACTTGGGATTTATGCCCAAGGAAAATTATCTGAAATGACTACCCATCACATCCAAAGGTTAATTAATCAGCTGGCAAAGAAAGAAGGTGGGTGAAGAAAGAGAGAATTAGTTGAGGAATATAACTGTGATCCATCAATGACAAAGAGAGATGCATGAGTGTGTGATACCTAAGAGGAAGAAACTTTGGATTAGGCCATCCAAAAAGAAATGCTACCAATTCAAAAATATATTGTTCATGTATTAGCATAGGTAGCAAAGATGTGGAACTTAGTCGATGAGAGGTGTACAATAGCTTTAAAGATTGTGGAAGAGAGAGCAAAGAAAGCCTTTCGAAAAGTTAAAGACAAGAAAAAGAAGAACGATGTTGGATAAAAAGGTAAGTGGCTACAGTGGCTAAATGTTCATACACTAGCTTCATTGATAAGAAAGGATGTGCCATGTGTTAGTATAAACATCCCAAGGGATACTATCCAGTAATGGCACATTTGCAGGAAATGGGGACATACGCGCTCAATCCTAGATTTCTAAAGAAACAAATGCACATAAGGTTATCTTATCCTCAAGGTAACTACAAGCAGAACTTCCAACCAACATATTATCCTAGTGGAGCTATGTCACAACCATAGGAGTAGTACCATCAATAGTGGCAACAACCCCAATCATGGGCTATGCCACCACCACATCAATAATATCCATATTGGCAACTTGATCCTTATGGATACTATGTCTAGTGTCCAATCTCACTAGCAAATGTAATGATTCAAACTCCATAATACTATCCACTAGAGTACCATAGATCGATGCCACCAAGGACAAACTGAAACCCATACATGCATCCGTAAATAGCTGATTCTTCAAATCAACATCCAACTCCTTTACCACCAGCGCCACCACTTGTTATGCAAGGTGAATTACCATCACAACCATAACAGAGGAGAGCTACCCTGATAATAAACATACAAATAGAGGATCATACTAGCAACACTAAGGGCCAATCAAGGAAATGTCCTTTTTTTAGAACAAGTCCAGAAATATTTGGTAGAATTAGAACTTCATCAAGACCAATTTCTCCTACATCAGATCCACCTATTGACAATAAGCTTTTAACATCGTCAAACACAAACATGAAAACTATCATGGTTATAGAAATAGTCACAAACTGGATTAAGGTAGAGCCACTCCCTAAGAAGAGAATTGATCTAGGAGTTCCTTTGATTTATTTACAAGTGGTTGGAAATTTTCCGTGCAAACCTCTACTAGACCCAGGTTTTGGGGTAAATTTGATCTCTTGCGAAACATATCAAGCATGGAACCTACCACCCTTGAAGGTGTGCAATATAAGGTTGGAGCTTGTTGATCAATTTGTTACCATTTCTTTGGGACAAGTAGATGATCTAGTGACCATTTTTAATGGGTGGTCTTATCTAGGCAACTTTCTTATGATCGATGTGAAAAATGATGGCAAGAAATTTTTGATTATCATGGGGAGAGAATGGCTTAGCATAGTTGATGCTAAGCTAAGTATGAGAGATTTATCTATGGAGATCTCTAAGGAAGACAAGCATAGAGCCATACATATGCAATAGATTCCATGCATTACTACTAAAAGCAAAGGGTGGAATCATGGACCAACACTTCAAAATGTTAACACAGTCCTTACACTAGTCCATAACAAGTGTGAAAAACAAGTGTGCACACAAGAGAGAGTAGGAGCCTCTAAACCAAAAGACACTTAGTGGCCAATAACTAAGGACCTTAATTTATCTAAAACATGCATGGAAACATCTAAATCACTTATTAATTCTCATTCTAAGAAGATGACTACAACTAAAAGCCCAAAAATGAAACTATTAAACCATCATCGTACACCACTAGGAAAAGAAAATAAGAACTTAGACAATCAAGATTTCATTACCATCAAGATTACCTGAGATGATAACCAAAAAGCTAAATCACTAAAGATGGTAAGTGAACCACATAGAGTGTATGATCCAGAAGATCTAGGGAGCATCTTCTGAACACTTGCCCATGAGTTTAATCATGGGGGAGGTGACTTATCTTGACTCTAGAGTTACTAAGTGCTTTTCAACTTTTTGTTATACAATTGTTTTGATTTCTAATTTCTTAATATATCTTTTCACATTCTTTGAAACAATTTTTTCCATTCTTTTATACTTTTTATATTATTTGATATTTGCTCATTCTTTTATACCTTTTCATTTCTTCAATTTTTAATATTCTTTCACATTTCTCACTTCCTTAATGATTTTTCATTCTTTACATCTTTTCCCAATTCTTACTATCTTTTTCATACTGTTGTTTTCATTTCCTTTGTAATTCTAAGTTTAATTATTAATAAAACACATTATGAGTAAGGTAAGATTTAGTCTAATAAAGTTAAGATTTCTCTATGTTATTAAGTCATAAGGAATTGATTATTTGAATAGTGAGCCCACACCATCCATCCATCCATCTCATTAATAAGGGGTTCTTACCATGGTCATAATGATATTATTCTCATCATACAACTAAAAATAAACTTATGATCATTATTCTTGGACTGAAAAGTGAAGAACCAAGTTGGAATGTAAAGGATGTGGCATTAAGGGGACTTGTGGACTCTCTTGGACTACTTTTGTGAGTTCTATCATGTTGCCTAGGTTGTATTATATCCTTGTAATCTAACACAAAATGGAATTAAGAGTAAAATAAGTGCTACCTTATTATGTCACTAGAAAGACATGTTACCCATGCCTAAAGGTAGTCCTTTGGTAAGGTTGACATAGATTAAAATAAAACAACATAGAATAAATTTTTGGGAATCCCACTACAAAGGCATGTTACCCATACCTAAAGATAGGTAGCTTTGCATAAACCTTAAAAATAAAAAAGTGCCATGAATAAACTCCTCCCTTGGACAATATGCGAAGTGACATATTCCTTGCAACAGTGGTAGTCTTACAGTTGTAATTCCAAGAGATGAGATAATGCAATGACATTGGAATGTGGTTTGGACTTGGTTTGAATCTTGGACAGAAAGACTAATGATTTCTTTAACCACTAATAAAACACAAGAATTCATTATGCCTATGGTAAGATACCTTACATCTTGATTTCTGTAATCCCTTCTAAGCCCATCTCATCCCACTGTTTGAATAGTCATAACTTGTGGTTTTGTGTAACATAGAGTCATTTTCCTAATTTGGTGATACTAACATGTGTGTTTTGCTTAAGTGGTATGCATTACATTCAACTCCTTAAGTGCTCAAGGACACTTTTAGGTATGCTTATATAAGGGCATTAAGGGCTGGAGCCTAGTTTGGGGAGGATCCACATGTATAACTGTTGTATCTCATACTTTTCTAATAATTCCACATCATCTAGAACCTTCCAAGACTAATAAATGTTCATCAAAACTTCCTTTTACATCACATAACCCAATTCTATACCAAAGAATTCATTACCCATCTCATCAAAACTTCATGAACTTTCATAGCATGAGATTCCTTCTTTACACATCCTCCATGCCAAATCTTTGAAGAAATATGCATCATCCATCACTCAAGACCCTCTGAATACACTTCAAACCTTTCATAAAATCAATAAGATTCATTATCCATCCTCAAATTCATCGAAAAATGAAAATTCTTGGCCTCACTAACATTGGAGTTTCCCTGATATCAGATCCCTAATGTCAAATCCCCAACATTAGATCCAACAAAAAGTATAAATAAGCATACACTTAGCCAACTTTTTCATTTCTTACATTTGTAAATAAGGGAGATTTTTTAAATTTTCTTCTTTGATTTGAGCTCTAACCTCCTAGCTTTGCCAAGACATAACTTGCATGTTATCACATCAATTTTCATGATTTTTGAAGCTATTGGAGTGCTCATTTTAGTCATAATCTGAGTTGATTTTTCAAAAACTCCTAATTCCTAGAAGGTATTTTAAGGGTAAGTATGAAGAAAAAATTTGAAACTTTTTAATAAATATCAATCATATTAATGCCATAACACTTAAATAATGCTCTTAAGGAACCATAACCATCATTACAAGCCATGAATAAGAACAAATTAAACAACTGTGGAGGGTTATAAAGAAACTAACACTCATGGGGTAACTTTTTGAAAATTCACTAACTCTATAATCATAATGAACTAAGAACTTAATGTAACTAAGGGTATGGGTAAGGTATGGAATTGTTAACAATAAATGAGAACACCTTAGTAATTCCAAATCCTTGATTGATTATAGATGGTCCCAAAGAGAAGAGCACAAAGAGGACCCTCACAAGCCGCAAGTAAGAGATCAAGAAGCCAAGGAAGAGGATGAACATGAGGACAAGAACCAAAACATGTGGAGCTGGAAGCCTAAGCCTTCAACATTCATTAGGAAACTCCTACCACCAGATAGTCGGTCCAAGGAGAGGTAGCAGAACCATAAGTATAAGGAAAACACCTCACGTTGTCACAAGAATGCCTCCAAGCTATCCAAGAAAAATCAACTATGAACTTTAGTCCATTCATGGAATTTATTCCAGAAGTAGTAAAGACACAACTCTAGGCATCACCGATATGGCCTATCCTTTTAGAAAACGATGAATGATACCTTGGAGAAACCTAGCAATTTTGGCATAATAAAGAAGAGGGTATTATTTTCAACATCAAATACCCAAGGAAGGGGTAAGGGTAGAACATTTGTCCATTAGATCAAATGTTAAAACCAGCAAACTATGGTTGAAATGTGCATATGATAAAGAAAATAAGGGATACAATGAGTTAACTTTTGAGGAAAGGATTTACTTCAAAATTGGCACATATCACTTATTCCCAAAAAAAGGATTAAATATGTTGTCCACTTACATGACTAGAGGAAGTGCGATCCTAATGGAAAAATACAACACCAACATCACACAACCATACTTTATGGAGATCCAAAGGTAGTTTGAAGAAAGAAGGTAGGGAAACCAACACTTCTTATTAAGAAGTTATGCAAACAAGCTAAAATCTTGGGATACACTAACAACATTTTTAGGAAGGCCGAAAAAACTTCATATGCTAAACTACTTAAACCAACACCACCTAGGAAGGACTAGGGTGAGGAACAAATTGGCACTAGAGAAACCACCTAGATTGAAAAACAACAGCAAGTAGGTCCCAGTTGCCAACAATAATAGCAAGAGTAGCAACAACAACAAGAACAATAGCAACAAAAAGTTTCACCACTACCACCATAGGATTATAGGCCATTAAGGAGTCATTTGCAATAGATTATAAAGACCATTAGATAGGGAACAAGGGATGAGGCCAATCTTTACAAAGTTATCAATAGTGCCATCCATCCCATAATTTCAGTAGATCCTAGGAGTAGACAAATCTCATTCTAGTTAGGAGGAGGGAACTAATGATCACAACAAATCTCTAGGAACACTAAATCATTCCAAGTGATGCTAGAGATTGGAGAAGGAGCCTCAGTTATGGTAATGTAGAACAAGGATGCAATGAGAGTGGTAGAGGTGATCACTAATCACATCAAAGAGTCCTTCAACATACTTGTTGTATCAATGGTAGATCTAATTAGAGCTAGATGCTCAAATGTTAACCAGAACCTTGATGACTCCTACAAACCATGAAGATGTGCTTAACCAAATACTACAGATTAGACAAGTGATGACAACACTTTTTGACATCCCAAGTGATGCCATTGTAGTGTAGTCAGAACTAATTACTACTAAAGATAAACTAGTCATGGTAGAGACCAGGGTGAAGCATGAAAAAGTTGAACTTCTCAAACTACAAGAAGAGCTTGTGACCCTGAGCGTTGAACATAGAGACCCAACTTAATTCATTGTACCTAACTAGATGGAACAATTCAAGAAAAAGTAGATGAATCGCCTAATTAAGCAAAACAAATAGATAAAGAACAAGAAGGAAAAAGTGGTGTGGAATGCCTCAATAGTAGAAGCCCAAATGTATGCACATGCTAAGGCACTCATTACAGCTCAAGAGGAAAATAAATAGCTTGCCACAAACATTATGTGATTGACCACTATAGAAAAACTAAAGAATATCAAGCAGGAAAGCATCCATCAGTTAAGAGAACAACTAGTGGGGGTCAACTAAGACATAAGTTACCTTGCATGAGAAAATAGAATCCTCTTAATGGAGGAGGTATGCACCAACCACCAAAAATTAAGCATTGCAATCAACACATGGTAAAATGATACATAGAAATAGGAAAGGCTGAAAGAACACTTTTGCCACCAAGTGGGCATGTACAAGCAAATCAATGAGAAAAAAAACTAGATGGCGAAGGCTAGAATCAACACCATTTGAGCACAAAATCATGACTGGTAGCCCATCTTGGATAGTTATGCCCATGTCCACTAGGTAGAAGTCAAGAATAAAGACCTACAAATTAAGGATTTGAAAGAGTACATGGGGTTAGCTAATCTTTTTTATGCTAACTTGGTCATGTTAACAATAGGTAGGCCCAAAAATAAATAGAATAGCAAATAGCAGTCACGTATGCCTTGTATGAGAAAGAGTTTTCAAATTGCAAAGATGCTCTGCATAAACTTCAAGTGGCAAACTATGAATTAGAAGCAGTAAAGGTTGGATACCAGGGGAAAAAATATGTAGTAGCAAACCTAGCCAGGAGATTGTTAAATTATCATGAATTAAGGGAAAAGGCCAAAGCTTTTGAAAGAGAGAGGAGGTAGTTGATGGTCTGGTATGTTAAGGCCAATCAGATGTTCTCGCAGTTGCCATGCTCATGGAATGTACCAGCTCCATCACACATTGCACAATAAGCATGGATGGTACATGATCCAAGAATAGAGGAAGAAAAGCTTCAAGTGCTCCTAAACAAATATAAATTCCAAAAGCTTTACGACAAGGAGAAGCAATTGATGGAGGAGCCACCACCACTAGGAACTACCTAGGCTACATCAAGCTTCATTCAGATTTTGTTTGTTGTTAATATTTGTCATGTCATGTCTTGTGACATTTTTCTAACACACCATTGTGGCATAATGAGTCATGTGTATAGTCAATAAATCATGTAAATCTACCTTCAAAATTTTGTAAGGAACTCTATCCTTATTTTTTTTAACTCAAGGATGAGTTTTTAGTCAATTGTGGGGATATGATAAAATGCATTTTGTAAGGCTACAATATTGAGCATTCGATATCAGAGTCACGATATCTTGTATCTAATATCGGAGCCTAGCTACAACATCAGATATTCAATATCATGGGACATGTGCCTACCTATAAATATAAAACTTAGGCACACATTCTGACACAATTTAGTCAACCCATATCAAAACTCTCATAGTTTAATTTTGTAGCTTAGCAATAGAGTGAATGCCTAGAGTGTGGTGTTGAGAAATTGTCCAGAATGTTTATTCAAGTGAAGTGTACTTGGGCACAGTTCATGACAGAAATAAAGATTGAGATTTCTTTTCATCATTACAGCATCCACTTAGCTTTACTATTTTACTTAGCATAGTTTTTACTATTTCCTTAGCTTAACCATTTCTATTTCTAAGTATTTTACTTTCCTTGTTCATTAGTAAAGCAGAATGAGTATGACTGGTTTCAAGCGTTAAGTATAATCATGTGGCAACCCAGTAGTGGTTTCACTTAATTCACTTAGTAGTAAACTCACTTGGTAATCCCAATAGCAGTTACATGAGCTTAAGGCATGTACGGCAATGAGCACATTGCCTGATCCCAAACTTTAATCAATTACTAGCATAATCACATTACCTCATCCATAGATTATGTCAAGTTATGCATGAGCACATGTAACTTGTATGGTTGGGTGTTGGATTACTCCATTGCTCATCAAGGATATAACATCACTAGAAAAAATATCATCATGTCTTAAAAATAGAGCAATCCCTTTTTACATGTCAAATATCACCATAGTGTCACCATCTTGGTCTCTTTTTTTTTCCATCTATTTCATTTATCAATGAGAACAAAAACAAGACATCATCACTATCTTATACATCTAGCTCCTATTGAAACAAACAATAATCTATACTAAAATAGAAAAATAATTTGCCAATAATTCACCCTATAAAACCATTTTGTGCTTAGCCAATAATGAATATTGTACAACTTAAATATTGTACTATGATACAACTAGTTACAAAAATCATGTTGTACAAAATGTTACATCCAAAATATTCATGGCATAAATGTTATACACAAAAAATTACATGCAGATATTAATAAAACAACAGAGAAAAAACAACTTGCATTTTGAGGGAGAAACAAGAAAAATATACATGAAAGCAACTTCCTTTAGTTTTTAATTTAGATCAGAGAGATTACAAAACACTCACAAGATAAACTCATAGATCAATTAATTCCATTACAACAACCCTTATATAGGAGATCATACACTCAACTCACTACTCATAACCAACCAAGACAAATTTAAATAGCTAGAAGTTGGGTTACAATAATGGAATCAACCAATAATTAACTTGGACATGTTTTCAAATCATTAAGTTTTCTTATGGACAATAATGACATTCAATCTTTTATGTCTTCTTATGGAGCCCCAGTGTTCTTCGCCAAGAAGGAAGATGGCTTGTTAAGATTGTGCTATGATTTCAAACTAAATAATAAGTACACCATCAAGAATAGACATCTGGTACCATTGATTTTAGACTTGTTCGATTGACTAATAAGGGCTTAAGTCTTTTCTTGGCTCAGCCTTTACCAAGATTATTATTAGATGCAAATCACATAAGGTGATAAAGAGAAGACTACATGTGTCACTTATTACATTTTGTACAAGTGGATGGTCATGCCTTTTAATTTTTGTAATGCTATAACTATGTTTTGCATACTCATGAATGAATTATTTTGTCCATTTCTAGATAAGTTTACTATAGTATATCTTGATGATATTTTGATGTACTCTCACTTGATGGAGGAGCACATTTAGCATGTAGGCCTTGCATTCTTAAAATTTCAAGAGCATAATCTATTTAAAAAGAGGGTAGATTTGATAAGCGAGAGTTGATGTTCGTAGGCCACATCATTACCAGGTAGTTTTATTTGTGGCACCTATAGAAGAGACGTCTTCCTTGAAGAGTATACATCTCCTTTGGAAAGGCTATGGGATCCTAGAAATCACATTCTAAGCTTGTCAGGATCTTATGAGTGAAACACCACCAAATCTAGACTATGGCATTTTAGGCTACAAATTTTTCAAAGTGCTGAGACTATGCTCTCCCTCAATTGGGAGTGTAGTTAGCCTCCAATGGAGAGCATAGTTAGTAAGAATGCCAATTTCTTATAAGTGGTGAGACTATGCTCTCCCCCAAATGGGACCGTAGCTAGCCTCTAATGGAGAGCACAGTCAGGAAGAAGGCCAATTTTTTCTAAGTTTTGAGACTACACTCTTCCCCAAATGGGAGCATAGTTCACCTCTAGTGGAGAGCATAGTCAGTAGGAATTTAGTTTTCACAAGTTTTGGTAAGTCTTAGGACTTTTCTCTCCCCCAACTCAGAGTGTAGTCAGCCTGCAATAGAGAGCATAGTCAGCACATGACCATTTTTGCAATTTTTATCCTAAGTGTGGGACTATGCTCTCCCCCAGTCCAGAGCGTAGTCAAGCATAATCAGCCAGAACAGTCTCTAGTGGCCTTCACAGTGTAGCAAAACCACTCAACTCAGCTCCAACTCACCTTCCACAAGTGTAGTTAGCAAAATGCTTTTTTTAATCCCCTTTTGAACCCAAAATTATTACTACACTTGACACCACGCGAGAGCATGGAGAGTGTAGTCCTAGAGCATAGTCTCCAAGTTTCATTTTTTTAGGTACCTTGTGGTCTTCTCAGCACACACATGCAATCAGCTACATAATTATAGTCTCATAGAGTCTGGCAGAGCACAACAAAGCATAACACCACCAACACAATGAAGAGTGTAGTTGGATGAGAGCATAGTGCCAACCATCACCTCCACCACATGGAAATCATCTTGCACTTCACACTAATCCTAAACCTATAAATACCCATGCCCTCAACATTTTTGGGGTTGGCAAAATCTAAGTTGGCAAATCTAAGAAGCACTTGGGAGAGAACCAAAGGCATTTTGGCCAACCAAGAAGAGGTGAAGTTGCAAACTATCATAGACCCCCACAAACCAATAGAACATCACAACCAATGGTACACCGTCGTGGCCAAATTGATAAACATAGACACCTTAGTGGAACACCAGTCTTCATAGCCAAACACCCATGAGACTGTGACTATGCTGTCCACTACACCTGTTATACACTATGTACCTTCTAATCCCTTTTTGTGTTAACTACGTTCAACCCCATTTGGGGTGGTTTATGCTTCTCTCTCTCTCTTTCTTTGCATTTTTTGCACTTTACTTGTATTTTTTTGTTGTTTTATCGCATAGCCGTGCCTAAAACTATGCTCGGGCGGTAGTCTCTGCTTGTTGACACTACCAACTCCACTAAAAATTTTAACTACACTCATCCCCTTTTGGGCACCTGTGACTATTCTCAACACCATTAACACCATAAGTACCATATGCATACTTAACATCATTTTACACTAGCATTGTAGCTAACCACGTTGCACTCCCATTGCATCTGATAAGTCATTGTTTGACTGACCAAATCATTCAGGGAATCCTATCTCTACCTTCAGCAGGTTCTTATGTAGATTCAGGGTTAGGCTATCCACCCGTGGACCTCGATGTTCCAGCCATCAATGTTTTTGATCCCTATAGCAAGGTTGAGTGGTTTTGTGGCAAAAAAACACTCTAGAGTGGAGCTATGAGCTTGTACAAGGTGTGGTGCCCTCCAAAACACTCTTGAGCTTGTTGGGACGTTGCAAAGTTTAGAGTTGTCATAGCAACGAAACTCTTCTTGGCAAAGCTCAAGCTTTGTAAAGGTTGTTGATGAGTTGTCATTTGAGCGACTATGATATCATGTACACGATATCACAACCCAATCANATCATTGCAGCATTCACTTTGTTTATTTATTTATTTAATTGTTATTTACTGCTTTCCTAATTAGTCTCTCTCACCCTTAAACTCATGTTAAGACGCGGAATGAGTACGACTTTATTACGAGCATTTAAGTGTGACTACTTGGTAACCTAGTAGCGTACCTAGGATCTGCGCTTGGTAATCCCAGTGGTAGTCGTGCACGAAGTCCAAGATGTGTACGGATAATCAAGGAATAGATGCTCATCGCACTTAGGCTAGCTTAGATTCTCTCTCACCCTTCTCTCTTAGCTTAGTTAATATTATCTTCCATTGCCTTCAGGATAACATTAGATTAGAAAACACATCACACACCTCACTTTGGACTAAACCATACGTGACAAAGCTAATACTAGTCCAGGTGGGAAGACAATGAACTGTTAAACAACTGTCCAGGCCATGGATTCTCTGAGGAAAGGCTAATCTACCATATCATTGATGGGCTTCATGATGCAACAAGAGCAACCCTAGGGATGTATGCCCAAGGTCAACTATACGAACTACGAACCCATCAAATCCAAGAGCTTATTAAGCAGGTAGCAAAAGAAGAAGGAGAAATGGTTAGATGGGAGAGTGTTGAAAAACATCAACGGGACCAAAATATCAACTTAACAAAGGTCCATAATCATAAAAAGGTGAAATCAAACTATCACAAGGAGAAAGAATCATCTTTGACGGTAAAACAATCATTAGAAGAAGTCAAGGCAAAGATCAATAAGATGTTGGAATGGACGTATAAAAAGTGTGGAGAATATATCGATATCATTGGAGATAGAGTTTTGACAACCCAAGAAGCAGAACAAAGTATCACTAGACAATCAGAAAGAAGGGATAAGGAAAATAAGGGCTCAACTGCCAGTCATATGTATGAATGCAACATCTGCCTATATGACCACCCCAAGGGCCAATGCCCAATCTTGTTACATCTATATGAGCATTGGGGAAACACGTTACACCTAGAGTTCGTATAGAGATACTGTGTTCGATCACAGTGGTAACAATCCCAGTTATGGGGGAAGCCACCCCTAAACTGGAGACACTCTTCATATCCTCCGAATCCAAATGCTTATCTAGTCCAATACCCTATTTCTCCAATTGGGTCAGCATACTCTATCTCACTGCATTACCATTCTCCTGAATACTATCAGCCCATGCCTTCAACACAATCACCACCTTGTGTATCCTACACTTCTTCCAATTTTCAACATTCTCATCCTTTCGCTCCTTCTACATTTCCACCAACTATTCCTAAGGTGTATGCACCATAGAAACAACCACCAAACGTTACTTGTGCTAATATTGCCAACAACAGTGAAAGACCTCAACAACATCGAAGGCATCCCTTCTTTAGAAATGACCGTAGGAAGGGAAAACACAATTTCGAGGCCACTGCAGCCTCCAACTCAGCACAAGTCCAACCCTGTGGTGCACCCTTATCTTCGAACCCCATGCCTCATGTTACTTCATTAGGGTCACCAACTCACAATCCAACAACAATACAACCATGGAGAGTGATGTCATGTTCCTTGCATACCAGCTTACAGTCCCAAATATCATAGTGGGTCAACTCGTTATCCTAGAACTACATCATATAAATTGCCCCACTATGCTTAGTATAATCAAGTGTGTGAACCCCGATGGGGTAAGTATGACCGGGTCCCAATATTTCCAACATGCAAGGATCCTCATCTTCCATTTATTAATCCTTGCCATCCTAAACTATTTAGTTATGGGGGATATCCCCCATTCTAAATAACCAACAGGGTTAATAAATATTTTTCATTTTCTTTGGTTTTACAACTTTTTATTTTGCAATTTTTCATTTTTCAATTTCTTGTTTTATCTTTTTATCTTTTCGTCTTTTTTTCCTTTGACATTTTTTATAAGTAATCTCATCTATGAATAAAACACTAATGTGGATCATTGGTTGAAGTGTGTTCTATGTTGTTGAGTTGCGAGTGGTCAATTATTTGGACAGTGAGCCCATTACACCCACTCATCCACTCTACAAATAAGAGGGTCTATTCGAGGGTACAGTGATATTCTTGACATTCTTAAAACTTAAAATTAATTTTGTGTTCATTGTACCCAGAATGAAGAAGGATGGACCAAGAGGGAATGATTAGGGTGTCACATCAAGGGGACTTGCGGATTCTCTTTGGTGATGTCTGTGGAAGTTATCATGCAATGTGGTTGTACTAAGATCCTTGTAGATCTAACAAAAATGGGAGTAAGAGTAATCAAAGAGGCACTCAAAAATCCAATGCTGTTCTAGGGGGTCCCACTGGAAAGACATGCACCCATGCCTGAAGGTTGGTGGCTTCTCTAGATTCAGTAATAAAAAAAAAGAGGAAGTGCCACAAAACAAAAATCACTCCTCCCTTGAATAAAACGCCAAGTGATCGTATGCCTTGTTGTTATGGTACTCTCATAGTTGCTCATCATGGGATAAAACAATGCGATGTCACTGATCAAGAGGAATGGACTTGGTCCTGATCTTGGAACGATGGGTTAATGACATGTTAATCATGATTTACACGTAGGATTCACTGTGCCCTAGGTCAATTACCTCATGTCCCAATCTCTACAATCCCTTTCTATAGTTCGTCTCATCTCACTATTCATGTAATTTTTGCTTGTGTCATGTGTAACATAGAATTCTTACCTCATTCTGGTGATAATTACATGCGTGTGTTTTGTTGAATCAGTACGGATTACATTTAATCCTTCTAGTACCCACAGACACTTTAAGTGTGGTTACACAAGGGCATTATAGGTTAGAACCTACTTTGGGGAGGATCCACTTGTGTAATTTTTTTGTAATCTTCACTTCTGACATAGCTCACACACACCATTTCTTACCCTCAGTATATTTTTAATGATTTTCTTTCCCTAATACTATCCCTCTGAATAATAACGTTCCTGTGTACCATTACATGACCTTTTTCTCTCACTTAATCATTTAATTCCTTTAGGTACACCGGGAGATTAAAATTGGAAACCACCTAAGTAAAACAAAATCATTATTACAATATTTTAGGCAATATCACACAAAGATAAAATAAATTAATCAATTAAGGAAAGCAGTAATGTATAAATTAACTTTAAAAACAACTTTACTAACGCTTGGCCCTGTGTGATTGTAGATGGCCCCAAAATGTGGACAAAAAGAAGGTCCTGCTCAAGGTGGAAGCAAATGACCTAGGAGAGGTGGAAGACAAGATCCTACTAGAAAACATGCAGAATAAGAGGAAAAATTGTTTAGTATTCATCAAGAGGACCCTCCTACCGTACAGTTCGGGTAGGTAGAAGGAGGAGCTAGTGCAGCGCCTGAACAGGGAAAACATCTCACGTTGCCCCAAGATTGTGTTCAGGCCATCCATGAAAAGTCCACATTCGCTATGGTGATTGTGAAATTGAACTTTGAATCTTTTACAAATTTTTCTCCCGAGGCTATTAGGGATCACCTCAAAGGATCTCCCTTATGGCCCATCCTCTTCGAAAGCAGTGCCTGGTACCTAGGGGAGATGTACCAATTCTAGCACAATAGGGAACAAGGCACCACCGTCAACATTTGTGGTGTGACAGTCGATTTCTCCATGCAGGCCATTTTGGAAGCATTAAACCTTCTAAATACAGGGCCCAAAGTTGCTTAGTTATCCACCCGTTCTGATCTTGATGTGCGATGGGATTGTTTGAAAAGGGCTTATGGTAGAGATAAGACATTTGGTGAGTTGACGATGGAGGAGAGGATCTACTTCAAAATTGGAACTTATCACCTCTTCCCCACGAAGGGCTTAAAAAGAATATCAACATATGTGGCAAGAGGATGTGCAGTGCTAATGGAAAAGGTTAATGCTAACCTTCCCCATCTATATTTAACGGAGATCCTGAGGCAGTTTGAGGAACCGAAGACAGGAAAGATGGCATTTCCCTTCCCTTATCTTATCATAAAGCTTTGCTGATGTGCTGGTATCAGGGGGTACACTAATGATGTCCTTTAAAAAGCCCAAAATGCTTCCTATGCTGAACTGTTAAAGCCACCAGCCGCAAGGAAAATCACTGGTGAGATGCTTGATTTATCTCTTCTAGTTTTATGAATCCTTGATTTATCTCTTCTAGTTTTATTGAAGATATTAGACCTTAAATTTCTTCTAAGTCTAGAGTTTGTCTCCTATCTTTTGATAGTTTCTGCAAGAGCTAAACATAACTTTAACTTTATGGGATATTTAATACATAACATAGGTGATTTGTAAATGGATATATAAGAATGATGAGATGTTTTAGTTTTGTATGATACATATTATTTTTTTGTAAGAATAATTGTTTATAGTGCTTTTTTCCTTTCTACTATTCATATCTTGCTACCATGATAATCTCCCTTCTTTCTTAAGCCTTTGTTACTTGATATGACTTAGTCATGCTCTTGGTAACTTGATATCCTTCTTATGTATGGATAAGATTTAATATTAGTAGGCCTACTTAAAGCATGGATGGGGTTGAGCATTCTGGTGGAAAGATAATGTTACCTTATAAGTCTCTCCATTTGAATTATTCATTTTAGTAAAAAATGAACATGAAATCAAGGTAATAATAATCAACTTGAGCATATGATATTCTTAATTGCATTAGTTCACTCTACTATGCTTCATTATGGTTCTTGTCATTACTTTTGTTAAGATCAATAGCATGTAGAGATTTCACATTATATGCAGAAGCCATTTTAATTTGGTTAACACCTAAATGTGGATATATTTTTTAAAAAAATATTTTAAGTATAGTAGCTGTTGTGATTCTTTCTATGATTTACCAAGGCCTTAAACTAGTAACACAACCTACTAGGGACTTAAATTGGTGATAACACGACCTACTGAGGCCTTAAACTAGCACCATGATTTGCTATCATCCTAAACTAGCACCACATCTTGCCAGGGCCTTAAACTAGTACCATGGCCTACCACAACATTAAACTGGCAACATTGGTTACTTGGGTAGCTTGGTTTTATCATTCTACGTGGTCTATATGCAGTATAACATTACAACATGTGTTTTTTGCTTGGTTTTCTTATCCTCTTGGAGTTGTATTTATAAGATGAAGCCTAAGACCATCAATGCCACCAACTGTTCCACAATGCCACCAACTGTTCCACAATGCCACCAACTATTCCTAAGGTGTTTGTACCACCGCAACCCACGAACAACACTTGTGCTACTGCTACTAACAGCAGTGAAGAACCTCAGCAACATCAAAGACGTCCTTTCTTTAAACGCGGACGTAGGAAGGGACAACATAATTCTGAGGCCACTGCATCTTCCAACCCAGCACAAGCCCAACAATGTGGTGCACCCTTACCTTCGAACCCAATGCCTCATGTAACTTCATCAGGGCCACCAACTTACACTCCAACAACCATAAGGCCCAATGAACACAACCATGGAAGGCATCAGATCAATCCTTGCATACTATCTAACAATCCTAAACATCATAGTGGGTCAACTCATTATCCGGGAACTACATCGTATGAAGTGCCCCACTGTGTTTAT